>PVJL010001664.1:0-244879 GCA_004026885.1 Lyroderma lyra
CACACACACACACACACTATTCTTTGTTATATATTATAAGGAAAGCCTCCCCAGGAGCACATGTAGCAACTCACTTCCAGCACTCTGACAAGTGACCTATACCCAGTTTTATCAGAAGGCAAAATGTGTTCCCTCTAGCTATTTGAAGATCCCAGTAGTTTAAAAAATTAGATCTATATTCATCCCATTTCTAAAATTACAAGGTTAACCATTTTCTCTCTTCACTCCTACTGCATTAGCACAGGGGTGTCCAACCTTTGGCTCCCCTGGGCCACACTGGAAGAAGAAGAATTATTTTAGACCACACATAAATACACTAACACTAACAATAACTGATGAACTTAAAAAAAAAAATCCGTGTATAATTTTGTAACGTTTTAAGAAAGTTTATGAATTTGTGTTGGGCCGCATTCAAAGCCGTCCCAGGCCACAGGTTGGACAAGCCTGCATTAGAGGATCTGTCCTGTTGTTCTGAGGGACCAGTCCCCCCTCATACTTCTGTAAACGGTGATCCCCGTCATTCTCTCTAAGATTTAGTACTCTGTTTCCTACATCATCAGTGTCTTCTTCTTTATTGGCTCTTTTCCATTACCATACAAGCATGCTTCGGTTTCGCTTATGTTTAAGAAATAAATTATTGGGGAGTTCCCTGATGGTGTAGTGGCTTAGGGCTTCGGCGCTGGCACTGTCAGTGCTGCGGCCTGGGTTCGATTCCCAGCCAGGGAGCTACCCACATACCAAAAAGAAAAAAAAAAAAAAACCCAAAAAAAAGAAAGAAATTATCTTTTGATCCCATATCCCCATTCAACTGTCACTCCATTTCTTTGCTCCAGTTCACAGGAAAAATGTTCAAATCAAATCCTCACATTCTTATCTCCTCCCATCAGTGCCCACAAACATTTGTTTTCTGTCCTTCTCCGTGTACTGATACTGTTGTTCTCATAACCACAACAACAACGCCACATTGTTAATTCTGTGAACACATGACATTTCTAACCCCCGCCCCTATAGAGGGAGCATTAAATAGAGTTGTCTATTTCCCTGTCCCCGAAACGCGCTCCCTGCTCCCCAGTTTCTGGTGGTTTTCCTCCTGCCTCCCTGACCAGTCCTTCTCAGACTCGTTTCTTGGTTCCTAGGCATCTAATTGACCTCAGATTTTGGAACACCCCAGAGCTTGGTTCTCCAGGAGAAATGGGCCATTGTATTCATGTTCCATCGTCTTTGCCCGAGGAGCCAGCCAAGAAGGCCAAGGCAGCTTAGCGGGACAGCGAGAAAACCTGTAGTGTGTGGTGACGAACAGTGCTAAATGCAACAGAAACCAAGTGACATTGTTAGCGAGCTCAGGTCCGGCTGTTTGTCACTCATGAGTCAACAGTCAAGAGACGAGATTTGTGGAAAGAAAAGCAGATTTATTCAGAATGCCAAAATTCTGGAAAGGTGGTGTATTCCTATCCCAGAGGCCACATTGCTTGTGCCCAGGCTGGTCAGAAGGTTTTGTAGGTAACAAGCAGCAGCAGAACAAAGGAAGGGGAGTTCGCCACGCGACTTGTCCAGCACACACTCACACACACACACTCCATGCGACTTGTCCAGCAGACTCTCCTGGAACCCAGTTTGCTCCGTGGTAGTTAGCTCCAGCCCAGCCTTCGGAGTGATTCATGTGCTCTCTGACATAGACTCGCAGTCCCAATTGCAGCCTGGTTGCCAGTGTCCAGATGGCTGATGGCTGACTCAGTTTCTTGCAAGTTAGTGTTCTGCTGATTAACTAGATTAACGAGGTATGCATGTAGCCTTGGGAAAACAGAGCAATTAAATCAGGCAGTGAGGGAGAGAAACAAAGAAGAGGGGAAAATATAATAATAAATCACAAAATAAAGTAAATCAAACTGTAAATCAGTAAACCAAATTAGATTGGCAAATCCTTCAAAATATACTATCACCCTTACAAAATGAGAAGTGAAATATATCCACTGGAATTTTTGACAGGAGGGTTCTTAATGACCTTGGAGACAACCAACTCATTGGACATGGAAGGAGAGGACAACTGAGAGTGGTGAAGAAGCAGAAACAGGTACAAGAGACAACTACGAGACAGCGAGGTACGGATATACTTTAAATTCTTCAGAGTAAGTGGTATGATTTATGTGTGTATGTAAGTTAACTTTAATCAGACCTTGATGGGAAGTTAGTTAGCACTTAGAGGAATTTAGTTAGAAATCTACACTATAGAGGCACTAAGTAAGGTAAGCACTTCAAATATTATCTCAATCTACCCTAGACAGTTAATTAGTGTAATGGATTTTGGAAATCAATTTTCTTTTGTGCAATAGTAGCGTGCATGATATTTGTAGAACAAAAGCGATTGTGTGGGTTCCAATAATGCTCCTGGAAGAAATTGAAGACTTCAGCAAACCCAGTGCCTAATGTCTGTTAACTAGCACCTAGGCCTACAGCTCTCCGTGCCCCTTTGTCCTCTCTATGTGTGGGACCGGAATGCCTAAGCCAACTAGAAGTCCTGCAGATTGTCATGGTATTTGCTTTAGAGCACATGTTCATACAAATGCTAAAGGACAGCAATTAAGGACTCCATTGGTGTTGAACTAATTGTATGAATTTTGTACCTATTTTCTAAAAAATATTTGTATAAGTAGCGGATTTCAAATTGAGATGTGCATTCAGTGTAACACAACACTGGGAAGTGAGGTCATAAGGAGGAGCCCTAAGGGCCTATCTATTGCTCAGGATCAGAGTCTCCAGATGTTTGCCAAAATAACCTGATCTTGGATGAAATGCAGATTTGGCTTAAGGTCACTTGATAACAACTTTCTAGAGAAGTGTAGGTATGAAAGGAAGGAGATGCAATCAAGAAAGTGGTTTTTATGTTTATTGTGTCTTTAAATGGAACAGATACCAGCATATTTAAACATTGATGAAAGGATTCTAGGAAAGGTGAAAGATTTAAGATAGGGAACGAAAGAGGAAGAACAGTACATGGCTGCCATGAAGCAGAGAAGGAAGGGACTTAAAGCAAAGACCAGGGAAGCCTGAGAAGTAACAGATTTCCTATCCTGAAGGGGGAAGGAAAGGATGAGCAGTATTGGGGAACTTTTGAAGGGTTTGTGGCAAAGGGATTTGAAACAGACCTTATCTGTTTGTCCCGAAGGTAAAACACAACATGAAGCCAATTCTTTGGGGTTGCAGGAGTGATAGATAATTCACAGATTTTAAATTGTCCAAATATAGGATTAATTAATGGGAACTCAGTTTAATATTTAGAGTTTCTAGTGTTGGTTATGCTAAAGATATCAGTACTATACTTAGATAAAATAAAGGGGGAGAAAAATCTGTGAATTCATGGTGGAAATTTACTTCTTACAGTTTTCTTGTCTCCAATGCTCAAAATGGAAGAAGTCATTTTATCAGTTTATTTGAGAACTAGATCACTGCCTGGAAAAAGAGAGTGTGATGTCCCTTAGCACATAAATACATCAGTAAACGGGCGTAGTCACTTCTGCAGCCACACCCTAAATTCCAGGTGGGGTGGAATGGGAAGGGAGAAGGTCAGTATGGAGAGAATAAGTTAATTTTACTTTTCTTTGCTTTGCTTTTCTTATTGTATTTCTTAAGTAAAGCAATTTGGGAACAGGGGGTGCTTGCTTTTACCTGGTTTTGAATTTATGTCAATCCAGCTTTGGGGCTCTTGTTTGTTTTGCAGCTGTCATTCTAGCTTCTGTCATATTCCATTTCAAAACCAGCATTTTAAATCATTATCTTTTAGATGCCAGTCATATGGGAAAGTGCCTGCTATAAATCGCTGGAGAGCAAAATTTTTAGTTTCTTTACCAAAAACTATTTTTCTTTTAACGTTAAATGGAAATAGTGCTTAGCTTCAGTTTTCTTCTTAACTTTTTATTCTATATGAAGCTCCAGAAAACCAATGTTTGACAGGGAGGTTATATGCAAATCGCAAAGGTCAGAAAGTACGTGAATTATCTGTACATATGGTCTGGGGTTTGGGTATTACTGAGACTTAGAAATCTGGAGTATTTCATCTTGATTATAACGCCCTGTGGAATGCTTTGGGTGTCTCTCCACGTGGTCGAAGAGATGGGAGGACACTGGCAGAGACTCTCCCTTCCCACCCAGTTTAACTGATTGAGACAGGGCAATTTTGTTGGAAAAGTCTGCTGGCAATCTGTAAGTCTCAGCTTGCTCCTTTATGCCTTGCTGAGAGAAAGAGCTGTTGGAACCGAATCAAGGCATGAAACTTTTGCTGCTCTAGTTTAAAGCTCATGAAAGCAAATGATCTCCAGGGCACTAATCCTTTCACCTCGGTAAACAGGCAACAAATCTCCAGGAAAGAACATCCCATTTCTCCTTCTGCAACAACTCATATACCTGGAGGCTCCAGACTGACTAATAGGTGTCTCACGAGTCTCCCCAGAGGAGAAGAAACATTCTATGAAAACAAAAAAGACAGAAGTTTGATGATAAAAAAAAAATTACAAATTCCCATAAAGCCCAAAGTTACTCTAACAAGAGGCCCTGTGTTATTTTTTCGTCCTTACCACACAGATAAAGGTAGTTTGACAGGAATCAACATGGGTTGCTAATAGTCATTTTGCTTTATTTTTAAACACAACAGGATATCAGGTTTTGTGTTGTTTTACTTTCTAATCAACATCATTCTTTCCTATTTACTGGCAACAACTCCCTCAGCAACTTGCTGTGTCAGAGAGTGACTTTGAGAGGCAATCTATTAAACTCCAACTGAAGGGTTTTTTCCCTGTAGATCTGTTTACCAGTTTTAATTATCGATTGAAAATTGTTTGCAATGGATAAAAATACACACTGAAGATAGAGGGTGAAAACACAAACACACCCAAATCTAAAGATTTTTTTTTCCCTGAGTCATACATTTCTTTTAAAATATTGGTTTGGATTGTCAGTATATTTGAGAACATTAGGCAATCTGGACCTCTGCTTTCATCTCCGGAAATCTAATATCAGGTCAAAAGAGTGGTTTTATCAAGCCCTTATCAACAAACAGGAGCACGAAAAATAGCATTTGATTTATAGTCCCTAGAGAAAATGGTAAAGTGAGCTGGCCCCAAATTACAGAAAAACTCCAATTATGAATGTTATACCAAGATTTTAATCAATAGAGCTGTGACTTTACCCCACCAGGGATATATCACTTGCTGAAATACCAGAGCTTGCTTTAAAAAACGGGCTTCTGAGCTGTGGGGGAAGAAAAGAGGGAGGAAGTGAGGGGCTCGCTCTACATCTAATCCTAACATCTTTAACAAGAGTAAGAGAAATTCACTGTGGGAACAAAGCTAGGAAACCGTCAGAATGAAAGTGTCCTTCCTGAGTAATAGAAAGAAAAGGCACGCCCCCGCCCCAATCAGGATGAAGATTTCACCAAAGAGTAAAACACAGTTTTATGGCCCCCATTTCCACCTCTTCCCTCCAATATATTGATGAGAAATCCTTTGAAAACTCCTGCTATCAAATCATTAAAAACCATTAGCAGAGGTTTGGCAATGACCATGGATTTTCTGCCATCTACAAATGAGACTATCTGGAGGATTGAATTTTTCCCTTTGCTTCCTTGGAGATGGATTGGGACACTGAGCGCCCCAGATTAAAAATTATTACAGACTTGATAGGCTGTCATTTCAAAGTCATGGAAATAGTTCTTCATCTTACAGAAGAGAGTGGGTATGGCTGAATAGGAAGATGGACCAAACCTTACAAACACAAGGTGAGGTTTCTTAAAAGCTGGTGATATGACCAAGGATAGAGATAAAAGCACCTGGTTTTGCCAAGAGATCTGAGGAGAAGTGAGATTATAAATACTGATATAAAATAACCTCCTTGAGTGACTATGGGAATTATTATACATGAGCTTCAAATTCCCCTTACTGTGTTGTTACTAGCTTTAGTTAACTCAATCCATCTTAACATCAGCCATCTCTACTCCTTATGACAGTGGTGTGGAGAATGAAGGGATGAGTAGCAAAGGGATGTGTGGCCTTCCCACAGCCAGCTGTCTTGGCAAAGAGTAAAATGTCACAGTTCATCTTGGGGCCTGATTCCTGAGTGCAAGAGGGTAACTACAGCAAAGGAGATGTTGGCCCAGAGGAAAGGGGGATGACAGAGATTCTTCGTTCTGAGGAGGACAGAGAGGACCAAGATTTTCCCATTCTATGCAAAAATGTGACTCATGAAGGAAATATGGGAGAGGTGGATGCTTTGGTTACCTATATTGTATCTCTTCAGAGCTTTCCTCACTAGAGCCTTTGAGGGCATCTTCCAAGTTTTTCAGTTGCTAGCTAAAATGTTCAGCATAAAGATCCTATACAACAGTGGTATTATCTAACGTAGTGGTGATCAACCCACTGATGGCATAAGGACTACCACGTGGAACCCAAAAGAAAGGATGGAGTTGAAAAATGTTTCCTCGACAAAAACCTTGATATTCTCTTCCATTCCCTCTTCCTACTTATTCATTTCATAAATATTTATTTATAATGAAACTGCAATGTAGCAAGATAATTTTTTGTAATATTTGTGTTTTTCTTCTGAACTCCTGCGACTTTCCCCCGAGTCAGCCAGAGGCAAGCACAATTGCCTTGAGGAGAAGTCAATTTTAGATATTTGTTTTTCGTTTCTAAAATGGTCTCTAGAGAATCAAAAGAGAGGGCCTGAGGGAAGCAAATAATGAAGTTCAGATCATAAAAATAGAACAAATAAAAGAATTGAGGAATGGGGAAAGACAGAGGAGGAAGGCTGAGGAGGGACAGGCCTGGAGGCCTCCGCAGGGAGGGAGTCACAGTGGATTGTGGAGAGAGCTGCCTTGGCCAGTGTGAGAGCGTTATGAAAACTGAAGGTCACCTCCCAGGACTCCAGGAGCAGAGCACAAAAGCGGGAAGAAGGGCTGCATGGAATCTTCTTTGTGATGCTGTGAAGCGAGGCCTTCCATTTAACAGCTAGCTGCCTGCACATCCCCGTGACTTGGGCACAAGGACCCTCATCATGCCTGAGACTTTCTAAGCTTATCTGAGCTGACTTGCATGAACTGCTCTCCCCTCCCTTTTTTCACAAACCCTGATCGAGTACAAGCCCTCAAAACAAGATTGTCTATACCTGGTCAACAATGCTGGCTCCCAAGTGTAGGAGGAAACCTCCAGGCAAGACAGTGGCAAAAGAAGCATTACAACTTGCCTGAGTTTATGTGTCAGGCATTGTGCTACCTGGATGCAAAGAACTTAAGTCAAGCAGGGTGTAACTGTGGGGGTGGGGAGTAAGGGGGAGAGAATGAATAGATAACCATTATAAAGTAGAAAGAGTATTGTGCTAGCTGTGGAAATACAGAGGAGAATCCCCTACACCAGAATTGCACTAAGCTGATTGTTAAACAATTAATAGAATTTAGCCACAGGACAGGTATGTTAGTTTCCTACTGTTGCCATATAAAATGACAATAAATTTAGTGGCTTAAAGTAACAAAAATGTATTATTTTACAGTTCTGGAGGTCAAAAACCTAAAATGAGTCTTAACTAGGGTAAAATTAAGATGTCAGCAGAGCTGTGTTCCTTCTAGAGGCTCTAAGAGAAAATTCCTAGTCCACAGTCCTAATTCTAGAAAAGACCTCACTCTGCCCTCTGCTTCCTTCATCACAATGCCTTCTCTGGTGGTGATTCTCTTTTCTTTAAGGACCTTTGTGATTACATTGGGTCCATCTGGGTAAATCAGGCTAATCTCCCATCTCCAGATCCTTAACCCTACCAGACCTACAACAAAAAGGAACAAGGCAGGCGTGACGAGAGAGGGTTGGATGGGCACAAGCAGAGACTAGGTCAGGAAGAGCTTTGTATTCCATTTAAGGAACTGGAATTTATGAGGACGGCAGTAAGTAACCATTTGTGAATTTCAAACAGGGACATAAAATCACTGGATTTGCTTTCTAGAAAAATCATTCTGGCTAGAGTATAGTGCAGTGTATAAAAGCCCAAGAAAGCTGTGAGCTTGAAGGCAGGGGAAAAAAAACAGCTGTTTTTATGAGCCAGGTCAAACTGATTAGAGCCTGAACTAAGGCAATAGATAGTATGATATAAAGAGCAGTAAGTAGGTGAGTTCAAGAGAAAACACAGAATGCCTACCCACAGGATATGGTGATTGAATCTAGTATGGAGGCAAGAAAAGAGACAGGTGATAACCAGGTTTTTGTCCGAGGTGATTGCGTATTTGGGGATGCCTCTTTCAGTGCCTTTCACTGAGTTTAAGAAGGAGGGGAGGTGGATCAGGCTTCAGGTGAACATGGAGATGATAATATATTTCATTTCAATCCCAATACTCTACTTCATTCTTGTCTTTCAACTCTCAACAGTTACCTGTATGATGCCCAATTATTGAGATTATTAGAATGCCCACTAGTCCCCCAAATTCAAAGTGCTGCTTGTATATTACTATGGCTTCTTCCAATCCAGTTTGCTTTTGTTTCTTTGCTTTTTGTCTTATTTCTTCACATGGTATAAATTGTCCTGGGGAAATTTGCATGCCTTGGTATAATATGATAGAGTTGATTCCAAAATAGAAAACATCCGGTATAATAGACTTGCTACCAAAGAATGTTTCATCTCCTCAAGGGAATGGTGCCATATCAGGAGGACAGTGTTGTTCTCTCTTGCTAGTAGCAATTGATCTTGCCTGGAATTGATTGAAGTATAATGCTTCCATGAGGGAAGATAGCAAGACTCCCACCATATTTTAAGCTACCTCCCAATCACTTTGGGCTCCTTGAGCCAAGTAACCAGCAGGGCAAGGAAAGGAATTACTTTCCTCATGGAGTTATTTGAAAATAAATGGAAAAAGTGCACCAGCTATGACATGAGAAAGGCATGGTCACCACTCAGTGTTAAGGTCTAGGTCGCCCCTTCAGGTAAACCACCTAGACCAACAGAGATACCAGCTGAAGCTAAGAGGACTCTATAGTAGGTAGTTAATGAGGGAGATGATATCAGTTGCAGCCTTGAGACCAAGGTCTGTGGTGGGGGTTATAAGTCATCTTACAAACCTTACTGTAGTAAGTTTCTCAGGAAAAGAACTCATTTGGAATGCTGAAAGTGTCATTCCCAGATGGGCTGAACCAATTATCCAAGGCAAGTGGATCTGAGCACCATGAATGGTGGACTCTAGCACCCCTTTTTAGGACTGAGGCACTCATTTCCCAGCTGAGGGTTATATTGTCTGCTGACAGCCCACAGTTGAGTTTCTCCTTAGAGATTGCCCTCAGCTACAGGAAGCTGCTTCACTCAAGGTTACACCCACATTAAATCACTAGTCAATGAGGGGTTACAAAATCCAGGACCCCTTTCCTCAATCCAAGACATCTCACAAGAGCCATCTCAACTTGGGAGTTCCATGTGAGTTTGGCAGAGGGCTCTGTTGCAACAAAACTGCAGCTCAATTTCTCCTTGTGTACAATGTGACTTCCTCCTTTTCTTGTCATTACAAGTGTCATTCCCAAGACCACTCCAAATAAACCAGCTGTACACACAAATCTCCATGCAGTCAGCTTCCTGTGGAATCCAAACTGTAACAATTGGCTTTTTTTCTTTTTTTTTGGTACAACTCAATCTATTATAAAGCCTTCTGTACATTTACAGCTCTGTATAAACAAGAGCTCTGGTATCTCCAGTTGCGTAAGTTTGAATACCTCATACTTTTGGTATTGTAAATAAGACCAGGTTACCAAGCCTTGTGGTTCATGATTCTTAGGTAAATCTAAAGCTATTTATATATTAACAAAATATAATACACCTGCAAGAATTCCAAAGAATATGATATATCCTGTCTGGGTCAAAGCTAACATGTTTTAGAAAGAACTTATTGTGTATCATGTACTCTTGCAAATATTTGCCAGAGTAGAACCTGTTAAATTTTTGTTCATCATTCCTTAGCAAAAATATCTTGGATTCAGTGCTTGGAATACCCTTTGGTCTGCACACAGTAGCTCAAATGTCATTATTACAGAAAGAAAAATTTTCTCCATGATTTTCTACTACTGTGTTATAAACATTTCTTAAAATATATCTTTAAAACATGCCTTACCATGCAATGTGCTATCAATACCGAACAATATTCCACACCAAACTATTATTAAAGATAAGAATACAGGGGAGTTCCCTGATGGTGTAGTGGCTTAAGGCTTCGGCGTTGGTGCTGTCAGCGCTGTGGCCTGGGTTCCATTCCCAGTCAGGGAGCTGCCCACATACCAAAAAGAAAAAAAAAAAAAAAAAAAAAAAAAAAAAAAAAAAAAAAAAAGATAAGAATACAGAGACAAGACCAGACATGGTGATTTTCTAGGATCAATAAGGTGATTCTGATTCTCAATAACCTCAGTTTTTTTTTTCATTTTAAATATCTCATGTTTTCAAAAGTGACATAAAACATTATCATTTTCATGTTATCAGTTTGCTTTATGTTGTTTCTGTGACTACTTGGATTTGTACTTAAATCATAGGCTTTTCTCAAAACTACCATGATCAAACAGAAGTCTTGGCTTCTCTCTTCTATCAAAGAAGCTATTCTCCCCCAATTTCAGAAAGTAGCATCACCATCCATCTTTTTGATCAAGTCAAAATTCTATTTGATTCTTTTCCCCACTCCAAAGACAATCCATCAGCAAGTGTGGCCACCTCTGTCACCCAAACATACTCCTTATTGTTCTCATTGCCACCTATCATCCCTGCTCTCACCATTGTCAGACCACCATCATTTCTATCTTGCCATAACCTCAAAACTTCTGCCTCTATCCCTGCCCCTTCAGGACACACATAACAATTAGAAAAAAATTTTAATGTAAAGCAAAACACATTATGACTCCTTTTAATTCCCAAATATTCCCATTTACCATAGCATAAAATAAAAACTCATTAACGTAGCCAACAAGCCACTCCCCCATATTCACCTTTTCTACCAACCTGAGCTCATATCGTATCCCTTCCACATTCTGTAGCTTCAGATTTTTTGGTTTTAATTGCTATTCTAGTTATTGTTCAAATATACCAATTTTCTTTCCACCTTGGAAACTCCTGTTTTATTCCCTCTGCCTGGAACATTCCACTCATGGCCTCATGTTATTTGCTGCATCTCATCAGAAGGTCTTACTTAACTCAACTGTCATCTCCTCAGAGGTTTCCCGACCAGCTCCAAAGTAGAGTGCTCTTCTTCCCAGGCACTCATTAGTGGTTACCCCACTTTATACTTTATGGTCTTTTCACTATCATTTATTTTAATTTTATAGTTAATGTTTCTCCCTTACTAGTACATGAAAAGAGGGACTTTACCTGACTTTTTGCTATTGAGTATTGTTACCACACTTAGACAGTACTCGGTGATCCATAGGTATTTGCTGAATGAATATGTAAATGATGTGAATAAATAATATAAATATATTTCTATTTATGCATATGTTTATATATGCATGAATATGTTAATATTTATATTTATAAAATACATAACATAAATATAATATGTGTTTAAAATAATTTAAGTACATTATATAAATGAATGAATAATATCTCAGGACAAGACATTTAATCTCATACAGAGAATGAGCTTTAGATTTAATAAAACGTATTAAATTAAAGATGACTTCATCAAAAGTACAAAATAGATACTTCTGAGTTGTTTCCTATAAAAGCAAAAGGTTATACAATATTTTCCAAATTCTAAGACAGTATTTTCTCACATTTTAAATATCTGTATGTTATCATCCATCAATTTATTTCATCCCATAGAGTTTCTTTACTCCCAACATTAAAGTGATGGGGCATCTTATCATCAATGGTGTCTTAGAATTCTAGGAATAATGGTAATAAGAGTCTATTAACTGGTATGGAATTGAATCCAAGAATGAAGCCTCTTCCTTGTGAACAAGTGTCCACACCCATGGGATAGAAACCAGACACAGTAGAGTCAGTGATTGTGGAAAAACCTTCTGTGTGTGAATCTGACTGACTCTGACAGGAAGACAGGGAGCTGAACCTCTGACTGTGATCTTATTTATGCCAAGCTGGAACCAACCAATTTAAATGATATCTGGGTCAGCAAGAGAAAAATAAATGTGAAGGCAACTTCAACATTACAAATGAAATCTCACTAAATTGTAAAGAAAATTAAAATTTTCAAATAAGAGCTTTCTCCTGTGAATGTTTTTGATAACCTCAGTGACTCTGAAGTTTTCCATATATACATCTTTTTGTTATTCTATTTAATTTTTTTTTAAAGTGAGAGAAACCAGTAGTACTTAATTTTTGTATGTTGGCAATGTTAACACCCCAGGAGTGTAGAGTGAATTCAAGTTTGTACCACTTCTGCTGTTAGTCAGGTGAAGAATATTTAACTGAAGCAGTGACATTTAATCATTTCTCATACTTTTATTTATTTATTTATTTATTTATTTATTATTTTTGGTAGTTTCCTGGTTGGGAATCGAACCCAGGCTGCAGCATTGAAAGCGCCAAAGCCTTAGCCACTACACCACCAGGGAACCCCCTAATAATTTCTAATAGTCCTCTCATCTGTGATCTGAACACACTTCACTCCCTCAAAGATAAAACGAACTACTACAGTATAGGAAGAAATCATAAATAGCAGTGCTAGTTTCTCCCAACCCTGTCACTTCTGAGTGGCCACTAGGAAACAGGGGCAGGTAACTAATTAAAATGAATATAAGATAGAGACGAACTCCATATACATCAGTCCTAGAACCAGTACATTCCCTGGACCTTGGGATAATAATTGGGTTTTGCTTTGCATGCCTACTCTGATTGTATCGTCATCTTGTAACACTGGTTTGAGGATTTCTAAGGTCCAGCCAAACTTAGAAAGAGAGAACATTAAATATCAATTAATAAATTGGAATAATTTACATAAGACTATAGTGACTAGAACTGGGAAATTTCAGGCATAAGTAAAGCAATTTTTAACCATGGCATATGTACCTAAAGATGTAGAGGGAGATTATAAAGGATATTAGAAAAGCTTACTCTCTAATTCCTATCTTAATATAATTCAAAAAAGGGATACTGCTAACAATTTTCTCAACATTAGTTTTTTAGTGCCAACAGTGAGCCAGCTACATATTGTTCAAGTGCTAAGGATTGGTCATTAAACAAAACAGCAAAATCATGCCCTTGTGGAGCTTATATTCTAATGACAAAAATTTTAATAAAATTATCAGTATTCATACAGTGTTCATCATATGCCTGAATCTGTTCTAAGTGAATTTTTACTGTATTACCTCTTTTAATTTTCCTAAGAACCCTATAATATGGGACTATTGCTTCCTGTAGTCATGAAGCAATCCTAGGTTGTAGGACTGAGTTTCTAACACAAGTTTTCTGACTCTAGACCCTGAATATTAACCACTATTCTGTGTTGCTTCTTCTGTGCTGTGCTGCTGCTCATGTTTTTAGATACTGGACTATAGTGGTGAATAAGCCAGAAAATGTCCCTGTATTTACATAATTCACATCTGGAAGAGGGAGACAGATCATAAACAAATAATAAAATCATTTCATATAGTGATTACAGCTATAGATAAACCAAAGAATGCCTGAAAGGAAGGCAATATATAGGACAGCCAGGAAACAGCTCTTCAAAGAGATAAGGACAAATGATAGTCAATATCCCACAGAAAACATTTGGAACAGAGGGAGCAGCAAGGGCAAAGGCCCCGAGGCAAGGCATCGGCTCAGTGTGTCTCTGGAAGGCCAGTGCGCCAGATGCAGAGTGAAAATGGGGAAGAGCAGAATGAGGTCAAATCCGAGAGAAACGCAATGGCCAGGCCTTAGAGAACCCTGCGGTCATAATAAGGGATGAAGATTTTACTCTCAGAGTAAAGGGAAGCCACTGAGTGTTTTAAACCAATCGAGACACAACGTAATTTAGGTTTAGAAAAGATTCCAGGTAAAAGAACAAAGGAAATACAAAAATCTCTAATTAATGATATTTGGCATTTGCCTTAATTTGCTCATTAATTAATTTTCATTTTCTAATGTTTGTGTCTTCTAAAATAAGCTTAAAAGTGGGTGGGTTGTTATCATTCTACCCACATGTTTCCGGCATATGCTCATTAGCAGAAATGCTCCACCATGGAACATTAGAGCAATTGCTCTAAGCTCTAAGAAGGATTATAAACAGAACCAGTTCCAAAAGTGGAGGCGGGAAGAGTGGGGAAAGACAAACTACATCACGTTCAATATCCAGACCGTCCTTGAAGGAGCATGGTGATCTAACGTCCACCTGGGTTCATGCCAGGATTCCTATCCTCTGTTTTGATTACTGTCATTATCCTGAGGTTTTTGGGTTGTGGTCTTCAACTGTTAGGCTGGAAGGGCATTTCCCTAGCTCTTTGTCAGGGTGATAGTCAATAGAGCTAAGACCCGGAAGCACTCCGGTACTGACCAATAGAACAGGTACTGCCATAGCATTTGAGCACAGGGCCTTTGTTCCACCAAGAATTATGCCTTGAGTTGCTGCCTCATGGAGAGGTTGAGGTCCCCAGGGTCTAGGGGACTCTGTCCAGGGGTCATGCTGGGGAAGGCTACTCTGGACAGTGGCTGTATACCAACTGGTACAGAAGTAATTCAAGATTTTAACAACTCTTGTGGCCATAATGATATTATTGTCTGCATTACTCTCTCTCCCAGACCCTTGGGAATTTAATAAAGAGCAGTCTGAACTGGGTGTGTCCAGCAGAAACAGGCAGTAGCTGGATTCACATAAAGTTATGTCAGCTCTCTTCAAACACTTGGGCTGTTTACACAAGAACAATCAAATGTATTGGCTGGAAAATTCCCTTCACTGTGAGAGAACAGCCTGACTCAAGGTCAGCCTTGAACCAGATTGTTGTCCTCATGCAGACACCAAGTCATAGCACAATAGAGGATAGTTTGCCAATGAATGTTAGTTGGTTGGCCAGCAATTTAGTAATAAAGATCTTGGATCAGGCATACTCACAGTTATTGTTCTTGAATGCCAAAAATACAGCATCTACCTTGGACAGCATGTAAGAAGCACATTTCTTTCTCTCAAGGACTTCTTATAAATACCCACACCCCAATTTGAAATAATCAGTTAACAGAATTTCTGATAGAACTCAAAACATCTCTCCATCTTAGCATTCTTTAAACCATGTAACTTTTCAAGTATTCTTAAGTGATTACTTTGTAATTCATGTAAGTAAACATATCAAAATGCAATGAAATATTTAGAACCATGGACCATAAAGTAAACTGTTGTAGTACAAGATGATTCTAATGGTGTTTTAGGACAGGTTTTTGCTGGAAGTGCCCTATGCATCAATGCATCAATATCTAGTTCTGTAATTTTATCAAAGACTTTTTTGCTTTCAATATATTGCTGGTGTTTTTCCCTTGCAGGGAAGAACTGGGAAAACCATTTACATTCACCTCATTTTATGATTTTTGTAATATTTTTCCAGCTATCTAATACTTTTAAACTAAGGCTATTTTTTTCTTTACAGAAAAGTAATATAGTAAAACCTGTTTTAGAATAGTATGTAAATTTTGGCACCATGTACACTTTCTTTGTATTCATTATATCCTATGTATATGTAAGTGTAGTCATTTTTTAAATTATAGTTTATGAAGTCCATAGTCACTAAAGTGAAATTCTATAAAGATTTTAATAACAAAAAATATGTATCTACAGCTTTTGATTTTATTTAAATCATAATTATTTCCTTTGAGCTGTCAAGCCCAATTTTTAATTCAATTTAAAAATCTGCTTTCTATTACATTAACACTGTAGCACAAATTTAAGAATGAAAACATGTTAAAAGACCAAAGACAATATTAATGTCTAAACCACTTTAAAAATTTATTTTAAACTTTTCAATCTATCATATTTAAATGAAAACAAAATTAACAAACTTTAGCTGCTTTTTAGACAAGAAGCATTCATGAGATTCATCTAAATAGCCTTTCAATTCTAGCTTGAATCCAAATTTTGCAATGAAAAAGAATAAAGGTGGTCATATTCTCAATCATTACCACATCCAAACAAACATAAAGCAATCAGTAACTTAGATGCCTATAATTAATAGAGTTATATTGGTAACAACTCAAAGGTACATCATCTCCTACTACTTGCCCAGAATAAAATCTGTGCTTCCAATCTATACGATTTTTTATAATTACTTTGCCAATGATCAAAATGAGCAGTGCTGAAACCCACAAAAATGATTGGTGCTACCATATATGGAGTACCATGAGTTCAGTCTTAGCCGGGCCCACACTTGTAATGTTCTTTAAAAGAGTCTTTTGTTTGTCCTTTAATCCCCTAATCACTCGCCACACATTGACTCTCCTCAGGCCACCACTATACCCTCATCTTTATCCAGTCCTGTTTGAACTTTTTCAGGTTCTGTTCTCCACTCTCCACCACCTACAAACCTCCAAACTTTTGATAATTAGCCACCTATATAAATTTTGTGTGTGTGCATGTGTAGCTACAGTTATATTGTATACATATAAATTAACATCCTGTATTTCTGAAACTAATTTTACTGTCTTGTAAATACTATATGTTCTAAGCACTCTTTGGGGAGACCTGGATTCTAGAGTTTACGGTAATCATCATCCTCAGTTTACATTTACTGAGTGTTTACTATGTACCAGGCACTATCCTAGTTGCTTCATATTATTAAATGTAAAATCCTCTTAACAACCTGAGAAGTAAATACTATTATCCTCATTTTACATATAGGTAAAGAGAGGTATAGACAGATCAAGGTCACACCTTACTAGATGGTAGAGTTGACATTCTCTCCAAATCTGTCTTACTTAGAACCTATGCTCATAACTGCTGTTCCATAGTGCCTCTTAAAGGCTCATGAAGACACTGTCCGGAAATAAGTCCTTACATTTGTGTATTTAACATTGCAGTGTATAAACAGCTTTTATATTAAAATTTCCTATTAAATTAATAGCAAAGTTACTATTATTTCTGTTTTACAAGTGCAGAAAAAAAATTCAAAGATTAATGGGCTTATTTATCCAAGGCCATTAAATTAATGAATGGTGAATCCACATCTCCTTCCACACAAAGGAAATTTAGATTAGAAAATTATTTTCCCATGGGCTGCTTCTATAGAGATAAATATTTGAAACTTCGATAAAAATCGCTGGTCAGACTCATTCTCTGTAACTTTATAATATAAATGGTACCCTCTGGGCTATCAGAGCGACATCAGCATTAATGATCAATTAATACCAGAATTTATTTCATCTTCATTCTTCAAATTGATATTCTAGCCTCTGCTGAAATTGTATCCTTCTTCCTTAAATGTACTTTGATTTTCACTATCATTATTCCTGAGTCTGACTCCACAACTGGTCAGGTGAGACTCTGAGGAGACTACTGCTCAGTGAAGAAGTTGAGATAAAAGATAGAACTCACCAAATTCTTCTACTAACCTCTACCTTTCCTTTTCGAGTCACAATTCATAAAGAAGTAAATCCATATTTAGCTGTTTTTTATCTGGGAAAACAAAGTTCAGGCTTTACATGACTCTTGATTGTATAAAGATTGTACCCTCACACCCACAACAAATAAAATAAAATATCCCTATATGGAATTATTTTCTTCAAAAAGATATATGGAAGTTCCAACCCCAGTAACTCAGATTGTGAACTTATCTGGAAATAGGGTTGTTGCAGATGTAGTTAGGTTAAGATGAGGTCATACTGGAGTGCAGTAGGCCCATAATCTCATGTAACTGGGGTCTTTAAGAGAAGGAGAGACACACAGAAGGAATATGACCACTTGAAGACCAATGCAGAAATCGGAGTCATGCTGCCCCAAGCCCAGGAACGCCTGGGGCTCTGGGAAGTCAGAAGAGGCAAGGAAGGATCTTACCCTAGAGGCTTTACAGAGAGCATGGCCCTGCCAGCGCCTTCATTTCAGACTTTAGCCTCTGGAACTGAAATAACACATTTCTATTGTTGAAGGCCACCCAGTTTGTGGTCCTTTGTTACGGAAGCCCTAGGAAACTAACACACTTCTCTTTTCTTTTTTTTTTTTTTTTCCGCTTTTTGGTATGTGGGCAGCTCCCTGACTGGGAATCGAACCCAGGCCGCAGCGCTGACAGCGCCAACGCCGAAGCCTTAAGCCACTACACCATCAGGGAACTCCCACTTCTCTTTTCTTCATTCCCCTCCTATTTCCACATTCAAAAATGTGTCAGAATATATACATACATATAATATATATTAAAGTCTCATTTCACAAGACTTTTATATCATAAATTTAATAAAACATATATGATTTCAATGAGAAGCTTTGAATTCAAGCTTTGAATCTCCTAATGAAGATTAGGATAAATGGTTATTTGTAGTTTGACCTTTGACAGAGAATTAATAGAAGCAGGAATATGCATTTAAATTTACACAACTGTATTTATTTTATAGACTCTATCAAACAATAACCAATAGCAGTATCTAAGACAAAGTACTAGATATATCACTTTAGAGGTTTTCAAAGACCCACTCTTGTCCCGCAAACTATTTCCAATCTATTCTTACTGTGTTCTGATCCCTGTAAAATCAGAGATCAAAGTCCTTTGGAATAACCAACTTTCACCGGTAGGCACTCTTTGCTATTTTAATTTCAACTATTGGACCTGTTGGACATGCCCTTTAAACTCGAAGATACAGGCTGATTTCTGGCCCAGTTATTTAACTTCCAGTATCTTAGCCCTGCACCCTCTTCGCTCACACATCTTTCTTCAGTCTGTGGGATGACAGCCCAAGCTTGATATGATCATTATTAGATTACGAGGGTGCGAATGGATGTAAGAGCATCATGGCTAATTTTAAATTGGTCTCCAAGAGGGCTGCATCCTAGCCTAACTGCTTTTATTTTTTTCAACTACACAAAATGGTAAAGCTATTCAATGCATAAACTGTATTAACTCCTGCTATAGCAAACAAGATGCCAAACATCCCTCTTTATGTTGGACAAACAGTTGAATTTTCTCTGACAATAAAACAAACAAAGGCCTTAAGCGTTGGACTCATCAGTTCGTAAAAATCAAAAGGGGTCACTTGGTCTCATTTCCATCAGAATTGGTAACATCTGGTAGGCATTCTCTAATATTTAAAAAGATATTTTCAAATAATACCATTCAACAGATTTGAGTATGTTATGTGTATTTTGCAGCTAACTCTTCCTGGTGGGGTTATCAAAATGTCGTTCTGCTTAGAAACTGGACTTTCCACAGGTAAAATAAACATTTTTTTTTCGTCTAATTAAAACCATCATCCTCTGTGATTGCAATAGCTGGGAAAATAGGAAGATTTGAAGAACATATTGATTCTAGCTTCAAGCATTGTAGCTGCCCATGACTGTTAAAGCACACAATACTTTCTGGATGGGTGAGAATTCAAGTTGCACTTTGATAATAGAACAGTTATTCCTCATCCCATCTATGCGTTTCTGGTTCAGAATTATATCTTGAAATTGACTCTGATCCTGTACTTACTAAACGCCTGCTTTAAGCATCTGAAATTTGAGAGGGACCGCCCAGGTGACTTGAAAGCACTTCCTCCTGATTCTCCCAGTTCTATTCCTGTAGTAAGTCAGATCCTCAACAAGTGGAATACTTACATTTTATTATCTGAGCCCCCTTAAGAATGCCTTTACTGAGTAATGGCTTAATATATCCTCAGCCTTCAAAGAGGACTGAGTCAAGAAGGGTCAATTTAAACAACGTTTCTATGAGATGAAGCTGGAGTTGAAGACATTGCTTACTTTATTATTAAACTCTGTACAAAGATCCCCATAAAAAATTTCTCTTTGACTTTACATCCTAAAATAAGTTTTTCCTCACAAACTAATGTATGCATTTGCTTTTGGATTACACAATGAAGATTATGTAATCAATGTATTTTCATCTTGCTTTAGATGCCAAAATTTTCAAATCAGTTTAGTTCAGTGGATTCATTTGTCTACTATACCCAGTGACATAGCACCTCTGTTTCTTTCTACATTCGTTTTATACAGCTGCTTATAGGTATTTATTTGTCTTGTCAGATGTTATGATTTCATTTGACAAGAGACTTCAAGAACATTTTGGATATAGGATGGCAATTAATCCAAAAAACTCTTAAGAGTATTTGTCTATATACAGTAGACTCTCAGTTAACCGGCACCCATGGGGACTGGTAGATGCGAGATAACTGTAAATAGACTCTCTGTTAACTGGAACTCAAGCAACCGGCACTCTCAAGCCACCTGTAAAAATCTCAAGCAACCAATAAAAATGTTTTGCTGGTTGCTTGAGAGTGCCAATTGCTTGAGTTCAGGTGTTTTTTTTTCCTCTTAAAAAAGAACTTGAAAAGACCCTTCGGGAGACAATAGGTAATACGTCTTCCTTGGAAGTGCAATGGCAGTGGAAAAACAAATTATCGCACCACATTATTATATACTAGCAAAGTAGCAATGGTAACACTTAGTACTATGCCTTTTTTTAATCTCATTTTTTTAGTCGTGGTGATTCCCAGAAGTACACAAAATTGAAAAAGAAACTGAAGATAAATGTATGCTTTTTGCTCTCTTTCACAGAGCATTAATAGCTTTTGGAATTGAAATTGTTTTATTAATTTGATTAGGTTGAAAGAAAGTCCAAGGCTTTCATGAATAATTCAAGTTTCTGTAAGATCCTAGAAAGCCTTATGGAAAGTACTGTTAAACCTCAAAAATGCCCTCACAGTAGACCATACATTTAATTTTCAATAACATTGATTTATAGTTTTATAAAGAAAAATAATAAATATAATGAATTACCTTCATATTTCCTGATCTCAGTCACTATAAAATAACTGCTGTAGTTTTACATTTCCAGTGTGAAATATTAAATGCATAAATCAAAACAAAATTATTTTTCATCTTCGAGAGAGAGACTGGTTCCTGAGACTGACAAATTCATTTTATTTTAAAATTAATGTTTTTAGAAAAAAATCTCCATTGAATCCCTACCAATTTTTAAAAAGAAAAAGAAAAGAGCTTGCATTTTACTATTTTGCCTATGATGTCTTTCACAATACAGACTGTGTGTAAAAAATTATTAAGGTCCCTATAAATCCAAACTTATCAGGAGCCAAATTACACTTCCTTGTATGAATCATTTTCCTTCCCCACTTCCTTTCTCATGGTATTTCTTTTTACCACAATTGTTTTACCCTAAGTTGCTACCCAGAGATAAGTGTCACCCACAATATGTTTCCAATGCCACTAGACTGGCATTTTTGTAATTTAAATATTCCCTTATTGCTACAACTAAGTCATCACGTAATGAGAAGAACATTATCAAATAAGAACAATTCAAGAGAGGTACAGATTTTCAAATAGTCAGAAACAGATGCATTTACCTTTACAGTTTCTGAACTTCATCCCCTAAATTTCATTGAGAACAAGAAACAGTATTTTGCATCCTTGATTAAAAAGAGTAAATCTAATTATAAGAATTCATTTTCACATTTAAGTACCTCTCAGCTTTCGTGAGTGTTCAACATTCAGCCCCAAGAAGCTTTCAGGAGTAATGAAGTCTGAATACTAAAAAGTGCCAAATCCTTCAACAAGAAGGGAACTCAAAGCTAATAGGCCAAGAATTAAAAGTAAATCAGTGAAAGACCACGATATGGAAAACCTGGAAACAACGTAAGTGAAATATTTTCTCTAAGGCTCAGTTTATATGCTAAAACCAGATAAATACAAATCACCTTTTTAACATATGTTTATCTTAGGGCTTGCATGATTCCTAAAATTATCATATACTTTTTGGTCATTTATGAATATAATTCACTCATTGATTATAAAATCAAATAAGCTTATGGACAAATCTAATTTTTTAAAAAAATTGTGTTTGTCATGTGACTAAAGACAAACCAACTCTTATTAAAAGAGAATTAATGTGAATGAGACAAAGAATCAATATCTTTTTTTCATCTTTACAGTGAGTCAGTATAGTTTTAAGGTGGTGTGTTTTCTGGGGGAGTTTCATAAAGACTTTCTGAAGTCCTGAAATAGCCGTCTGGCAAAGATCTGAACAGGCCTCTCTAAAAATAACAATGGCTGTGGACTTCATAAACATTTTTAGAAATTAAATAGCTGCTAACTTGTTCCATATGGAGGCAAATTCACAGAATCCAACATGTTGTTCATTGAGATCATCAGAACATGTATACCAAACGAAGAGGCAAAATTGTCCACAGTCGTTCATTAGAAGCCAGAAGAAACAGATGATCCGACAACCACTTTTAAAAATAAAAAACAAAAAGCAAAGGGCTCTAAAAATCACATGGTGGATACTCGTGCCCTAAAACGTCCTAGAGTTTCTTAGGTCAGGCAACCTTTGAAGATCCTCAAATACTAATTGTTGCTCACTGAATAAGGGCAGTACCAAAACTGCTAAAATTTTGGACGATAGTTATAACTACATGAATAGTTTCTAACTATGTAAAGGGTTATATGTAGTTCATGTTAAACCATAAATGAATTTAATATTCTTACTCAAACCAAAAGAATAGTACATCATAAATCTACTTCCATAATATACTTAAACCATGAAGAAACAGAGAGATTTTAAAATACTGATTAATTTATGGTATACTTACAAAGACATACTAAGCACCATTTGTCCTTTTACTCCGAATTCTAAGTAGTCCTAGGTAATCTTTCCCACCCGTGATTTTGTTTTTGTCTGTTTCTTGTCTTGTTCTGTTTTGTTGTGTCTTGTCTTGTCTTCTCTCCATATCATAAAAGACAACGAGAAGGAAGAAAACGAGTCACACACTCTCCCATCTGTTAGTCTGTTTACCAACGTTTCAGCATCAGCTACGCACGCCAAGGGTTGGCTCGTCCCAGCGCTATGTGAGTAAATTGGGAAAATTGGTTTCCTCTGTAAAAAACACTTACACTTCAAAGTATTTTTTCTACATTCATACTCCTAATTTTCCCTTTTTGATCTTTACATCTGTTGTTGTATAGATCTAAAAGCCCTGCGTTCCCTACCTCCTCTCCAACCATCCCAAACACATGGTTAATATTTAACATCCAGAACTTCATTTTCATTTTTTTCTACTTACAGTTTTGAATGAAACTGTCACAAGAAATGAAATTCAAAGAAAAGATAATATCAAATACGTCTTTCAGACTAAATTTATTCAAGGTTTTATATTCCAATCAAATTGTTGTGTTTTTTTTTTCTTAAATAAAAGGGGGGTTTAAATTTCTAAGGCTGTTGCCATAGAGAAAAGTAATAGGAAAATCTATAGGAAAGAAATTTAGGAAGTCTGGTGCAGCTGATTGCATTCACACTGGGGAAACACAGCAGGACTGTGATATTATTACCTATATGATCGTTACAGCATGTTTGTTCTTGGATACTAGCAGGATAGGAAATATGTCTGAGGAGAAGGGATAAGATAAATACATAATATTTGTAACATGTTACAAAGATTAAAATTGCTCAGAATTAAAATTTGCTATGAGTTACTATTTGGGTAGTTATCTCAGCAACAAAGAGTTTGAACTATTTTAATCTGATGACATAGAAAGCAAGTGGTCTGTCTCTGGTTGGTGGGGTGCTGGGTTGAGACAGTTTCTCAATGTTTATTTATCAGATTTAAGATCATTTTGTAGTAGTTGGAATGGATAGCCATAACACTATAAAAGGATGTCATTTGAAGAGAGAATTCCCTGTCTTAAAGCATTTCCAATGTATTACTGGAAATTTTGTCATTCATGATTGATTTTACATAAGAGTCTAGTAAAAGTGTTTACTTGTACAATTTTGGAGGAGGTGATACAGAATATATACACATTCTTCTACGTGTGTATTATTTTTCTTTTGATCCATATGAATGTATTACCTATTAAAAATAAATTTTTTCAAATAAAAATATATCTTGAAACTGCGGAAGTCCTCTGGAAGTTCTAATTGAAATATAAATGCTTCTAGAAAAAGAGGCACATTTTTAACTAATAGCTAGCTGGGTATGAAAGGAACCCTTAACCCAGAATGATCTTCCTTATCTGTGAATTCTTCATTTCCTTGCAGAGTTTGCCCAGTCAACCTGATTTGGCAGACCAAACCTGGCTGTATGTACTTAAGGCTATGGATGTCATAAATAGCACAAGAAACTATTGGTACTGGGCAAAGAAGAAGATGAAGGGGTCACTGCAAGGAGAGGTAAGAAAGCGGGCCACATGCTCTACTGCACTACCTATGGTTGGCCCTGCCTCTGTTATCCTCATGTATATAGATACTGTGGGTACCCCACACAGACACACACACACACACTCACACACTCAAATGCCATGTATAATGCTATGGAATCCAGTGAAAAAACAAGAAATGTATGGTCATTTTGGGCACCTCTTGGTCTCTTTCAGAAGCAGTCCCTCCCTTGCTAAATGTTCACTGATCCCATCATAATTTAGCTGCCTTCTCCTCCACTGAAGCACGTTCTGAGCAGATCTTAGAACAAGAGAATACTAAGTATATTAATATCTATGCGTCTATGAGTTTTCATGAGTTATGCTAGCTGCTATATCAATAGTTCCCCAAATCTCAGTAGCTTAACAAAATAAAGACTTATTTGTTGCTCACATCACAGTGCCAAGAAGTTAGGGAACTTCCCTGGGCAAATCTCCTGTGAGTAGTAGCTCAGGGATAAAAGTTCCTTCCATCTTTGTTATGTCACCATCTTCCACAGGTGGCCTCCATTTTCACCAAGGTAAGTAAGGAAAGAGAGGGTATGGACAGTGATACAGGAGAGTTTATGGCCAGGGCTGCAAGTTGCAAACATCACATTTGTTCACATTCTATGACCCTTAAATAACCAAGGAAAGTTTAAAAATGTATTTTTCTTTTGTACTCAGGAGAATGTAACAGGATTGATGAACATCTAATCGGTCTGCTACCCAAATTCCCCTTCTTGTCATCAAATACTCCTTTTAGTCTTCTTGTTATAATATCTTCTGATCATGGTGTCAGGTGCACAATCTTGCATCTCTGGGAAAAGCACAGTTCTCCCCTCCCACACTGGATGTGACTCATCTAGTTGCTGCCACATGTGAACCAAAAACACAGTGTTCTGTTCTTCATATGCGCATTCCTTATACGATGGTGGACACTCCCATTTAGAAAGAGAAAGGGTAAGAATCAGAGAGTAGTCAATGGTCCTTTCCAATCCCAGAGTTATGCTAGACAGACGGGACAATTCCTTAATTTGGCTTTGATTCTGTTCACTAGGAGAAATTCCTTTGTCAGTTGTTCTCCATGGCCCCTGATTCTGTCTTCTGGGCAGCCTGTTCTTGCCCACTGCCCTCCTCAGTGACATCTGATGGAGATGGCTCAGAGCATTTGAAGGGCCTCTCAGATGGAGGATATGGAGCATATGAAGCCCTGCCTGCTGTCCATTGAAGGTAAACACCCATCTTGTTATGTGTTCCCTGGAAATAGGACCCTCCGACAAGGATTTAGGTGACTGTCAGTTAGTTGATAGATACGGGAACCACACACCCTTAGTTTAATTTTCAACCTGAGTTATTTGATTCAACTAACAATTTTTTAAATCCAGTCTTTTCTGTTTTAGGATTTAAAAACAACTTTTCCAAGCAAACATTTCTGGACTCATCTAGACCCTTTTATTTATGCTTGTAAACCTGCCAGTTCTTTCCTGAGCCCCTCTCTTTTTGTAATACTTTAGAAAATACAACTATAATACTAGCTGGCCCACACCGATGTTCTGATTCATTTTCACCATCTCTCCTAGAGCCGCAGGCTGAAGAGGGACTTGTTCTGACCTCCAGTTTATGGCAGGTGACAGTTGTACTAAATAGTTTGCCACTGTCACATGGACGGCCTTCTTTCCAGACTACAGTGTCAGCTTTTTCACTACTTACCTATCAACAGTTAAGTCGGTTTCTCCTCAGTAAGCTTTTTAATGGCAGTACTTCACTTCTGATGTAAATGTCTCTGATTGGATAAATAACCTTAGCTACTGTAACAAACAGCTGCAAACCCCAAAGGCTTACCCATTAAAAGGTGTATTTGTCATTTGGACGTAGTCCGACGTGAATGAGCAGCTGTCCTAGGAGCTGTCCCCCAGTGAGGCTGCCCGCATGGTGTAGTGGCACCATTTCCAGTATAACAGGCTCCGTTACCGACTAGGAAAGGGAGCTTGGAAGATCAAGCAGGGGTTTTAGGGCCAGGCCCGGAGGTGGTAGCATCCCTTTCCCTGACGTTCCGTTAGTCCAAGCCAACTGCAGGGGAGGTTGGCAGCGCGGGTTTACATTACCCACAAAGGCCCGGCGGGCCTTCCGTCTAGTTGACTCTAGCAAGTGACCGGCCAGTCTAATGTGTTAGCACTCTAACAGACGAACCCCGGAGCAAAGGAACTAATGTCTTACAACAGAATTCTATATTGATTGTAGACCAGTTTGAGGGCACCAGAGTCATCTGGTTTCTCATTCAATCCTTAAAGATGTTCCTGTATAAATCATTTCTATTTTACCTGGGAAGTAAACAGCCAGGAAGAGAGCAGAGATGCCCCCTCATTCTGGTGACCCGTCTTAGAGGGTGTACGTGTGCTTTCTTCCCACCCATCTCCTATAAAGTGGAAGCCCTGCCAGTCCTTACAACTAGATATGGAAACAAGAATTTCTTGTTTTACTTTCCTAGACGCACTTTTTAAAAAACTGATACTTAACTGTCTTAAAAACTTAAGAACAAGTTATCCACATGCATCACCTTTTACCAACTCCCTCTTTTTCTGAAAAAAAATGCTTTAAAGTGTCAATATACATAGAGTTGTATACAAGCTAAGAAAAAAATCACAGTACATGAAGCCCAGAGAATAAAAATTAGCCCACGGCCCAATGACTGTTTTAAAAATAACATAATAGGTACATTTTACTTAGGTGAATTCACGTATTCATGGTCCAGATTCACTTACAAAATGCTGTGAAATTATATTTTCTACTTGTACTAGTTTTCATGTACTATTTAATTTTTTATATATTACATTTTCATATGGTGCTTATACTCTCATATGTAGGGCTCTATGTACAAAACCATCTATGTTATACTTCATAAGGGATTTTTAACAGTAATTTTGGCTATATAATTTTTACCTGTGTAGGCTGTTTAATCTAATGACTGCCCTGATAAGACACAATTCCATAGGAACCTCGTGTCTGCACACGACCTCCTGACTCAGCCTCCCTGCCCTCTGACCTTGTTTCCTCTTTGCTGGTTCATCTTCTGTCCTGGGTCTGCGTTCATCTCCAGCTTGGTAACAAACATGACTTTTTGGATAATCTTTTTGTTTGATGGCCTGGTATAGGCATTGTGTAAAACAATATACTAACAAAGACTAGAACGTTGTCAAATCTTTTTCTAAGCCAGTCATTCCCTACAGAATGACTAAATCTTGTCTAAAACAGAGATCCTCATGATGCTGTATACACATCAGACATAGACCCAGACTCTGTCGCAACCGTGGAGATCAGTTCAGGCATTACTGATAGAAGAGAAACAACTTTTGCTGCAGCTTTATAGTTCTCATCAGCCAGTCAGCTCTTGTCCACTTTGGTCTCTGTCACACTTTTCTATACCCTTAGTACATCGTACCCTAAACTTCCCTTTGCTAGAAACAGCCTTCATTTTCAGCAGCAAGAATCCACTACACCAAGGTTTTTCAGTTCCTGGTTCCAACTTTACCTTAGAGTCTGAAGGGCTTGACCCTTTGAATTAGGAAAAACTCATTATATTAATAAAGACAATAGCTACCATTTATTGAGTGCTTACTATGTACCAGACACTACGCTAAAAGCTTCATGTATATTAGCTCATGTAATCATCACAAAACCATAGGAGGTAAGTACTATGATTAGCTCCTTTTTATGAATGAGGACATCAAGGAAAAGGAATTTCAGTGTTTGCCCAAGCACATAGTGCCTGCAATCGTGGAACTGGGATTTGAATTCAAACATTCGGGCTCCAGAGTCCGTACTGTTAACACATTTATTTCCTTATAGAAGACTCTAGTTTTATCTGTCAATAAACAATTGCTTGTTTGCAGTAGCCCTAAGATTGCTGTCGGCAATGACAAAAATAGAAGGAAATTAGCATTTTACCTGAAAAAAAACCGTCCTTTCAAAATTGATACCTTTTGGATGTCAGACTTGAGTTAGTTCTTGGATGTTTTTACATTGATTAACTGAGGATGGTCACTTAGTCCAGCATTATTTCAAAAATTGCTTACAGCTATTTACCCTGGCAGAAAATCAGTAGGAGTTGTCATTATTTAAATCTGTTTCTGAGGCACTACACTCATGGAGCTATTTCCTGAGTGGGTGCTCAATGAGAGAAGACAGATATTCAATCACCTAGACTCCAGAAGACAGAAGTGCAAAATGCAATGTTATGTAAGACTAGATCGCAATAGATATGCAATTAGTGTTGGATATCTATCCCTTGAATTGGGCTGTGTCCATATAATGGCAGGGGGAAAAAAATCTGTTAATTTGCTCATTCAGATAAGTAAAGAATTCAGTTAAAGTATAAAATTATAGACAAATTATTTATTTAGTAGTACTTAAGAATAATACATGTATCGATATGTGCATATGCAAGGACTGTCAGGAAAAATACCCATCCATATACTATATAAAGTAGAAGCATTTATGGCTGGATTTTTTCCAGACAGCTCTCATATATACATACACACCCCCAAAATGTATACTAACAGATTTTGTAAGTAATTATTTGGTGGTAGATAGCAGCACTTTATAGAGGAGGAAGGTAGTAAAAAAAAAAAAAAAAAAAAAAAAAAAAAGGTTTCCAATTACAGAGAAAGTAAAATATAAAACCACACACGGACCACGAACTGACTTTAAGCCCTTGCTATTCAGGAGGCAATTATCCGAGTACACCCCATTTAGGCTCCTGGGTGCTTCTTCCTGTAGCCTGTCCTTGGAATAGGACTTGAACTCCCACCAGCAGAGTTCAAAGACAGGGACAGCAGGCAGTTGGCTGCGTGATATAACCTGAAGGGTATGACAGTTGTGTTTGCCCCAAGATAGCCACCCTCCCTCTCACTCACACTCTGCCCATCATGAAATTTCCACTTCTGGCCTTGGTTTTTCTGCCAGTCATGTCTAAAGACAGACTGTTAAATTCATTTCTTGTGAGACATTACATCTTAACTCAGTAACAGTCACTTACACAGTGTTCCAATTTACTTAGCAGACCAGATAACATGTTTCTTGGCAGAGCCCAAGGTTCTTAGAGAATATGACACTAGGGAGGTTTGTGTAGTAGGGACAGGACGGGAGGAAGAAGAAAGGAAGCACTGGGAGCCCTCCTGAGCGTGCCGTATGAGCACGGGCATTGCTACGGGAGTGGCGCTCAGGATCTAGAAGACAGCTCCAGAGAGGGCCACTCGAAGGGTGCCAAGTAACTCAATTAGTTGGGGACTGGGGAGAGAAGGGTGTAGCTCCTGTCAGGCAGATAAAGAAAAAAAAAAAAAGGAGAAAAATTATACCTGATTTGTGAAATTCATTCAAAAGTTTTATTGGGAAAGAAAGAGATCAGCATATAATCACTAAGAAGGTGAAAATTCATTCCCTTTAGGCCATTCACATTTTCATCTCCATGAATGTGTTAGGCTTCTCTAACAAATTGCCACAAACAGGAGGGCTTAAAACAACAAATTTATTCTCTCACAGTTCTAGAAGCCAGAAATCTGAAATCAAGAGGTTGGTAGAGTCGTGCTGTTCCTGAGGCTCTAGGGGAGAATCTGTTTCATGCCTTTCTTTTATCTTTGGGTGTTGCCTGCTATCCTTGTCCTTCCTTGGTTTGCAGACACATCAGTCCACTGGCTCAGTCATCACATAATGTTCTCCCTGTGTCTGTCCCTTTGTCTCCTGTCCTCTAATAAGGACACCAGTCATTGGATTAGAGCCCACCTTCATAGATCATAATCTTAACTTAATTGGAACTTGAAAGACCTTATTTACATATGAGGTCACAGTCACAGGTACCCAGGGTGAGGACTTCCACACATGTTTTTGGGAGACACAAGTCAACCCACAACCACGGTGTTTTTCTGAAGAGCAGCAGTACTTAAGTGTGGGCCATCATTCTTCCCAAAGCCTTCCCGCAATTCAGATGGGACCATTCACGGGAGGAGTAGTGGTCACTTCACTGAAGGAGGCAATTGAGGAAAAAGTCTGTCACTGTCATTATGAGACTAAACAGCTCCTAGAAATTTAAGACCATATTCTTATTATATTCTTCCATTTGGTGCTTTACTAGCGTCAGAACTTCCATAAAGTTTTCAGAGTTTCACCCTTGGCAATAATCCAACACATGAGCACAACAGTAAGATGTTGGCAGAGAGACATAAAGGACCATTGTTAGGATGAGGAATAAGGAAGAAAGAGAGGAGCTAATCTCAGGGGCAAAGTAAATTGCACACTAAATCAGTGATATGCATAATACAAACAAAGGGAGGCTTAAAAGACAGGTTCCTGTTTTTTTGAAAAACGTGGGAGACAGAGAGAGAGAGAGACAGGTTTTGAACAGGATGAGAACCTGGAATAGCAAGTGGATATAATTAACATGTAAATCTAGTTTTGATTCTATAATTTTTTCCATCTTTAATTTTTACTATACACACACCCATGTTCCAAGTAAAGCAAAGAAACTCATTAATAGATCATTCATTAAATAAATGAAACTTGGGTTATCCATGGCATCCTTTGAAAATGGGCCAGCATTAGTACACCTACACATCCATGCCGGCCGTCAGCTGAGACAAGTCAGGGTCTACTCTCACTCAGTGTTTAGGATGTCAGCCATTAATAGTGCAAGTTTCAAAAGAAGTGAAATGGAGGCACTACTGAATTAGAAAACTTGCAAAAATTTAGAGATCTTACAGGTAAGAGTGGTCACTCAACTGTTTAAAACTTAAATTTAGATAGAAAATGACTTTAAGATCTGAATCTACCATTACTGTAAGAACACAGGCTGACCACCTCCACACACACACCTTTCAACAAAGCTAGCCTTTGTAACTTTTTATTTATGAACTCATCTAAGTTAGGGCCCCTGGAAATTAAGTCCTAAACTGTTTTCTCTGGCTTCCTTGCCAAAAAGACAGCAAAAAGTTACTGAACACCTTCTATATACTACACTATTCTAGAAGCTTGTGATTCAAAAGTAAACAAGTAAAAAAAAATCCTTACTCCATGGAGATTACATACGAGGAGGTGAGACACACCAGTATGCCTCGTTTCAGAAACAGGTGTCCAGTTGGTTACAAGAGAGATTTTGGGGGTTGTGGCATTTTTTCCTATTACGTAAGTATTGTAATATAAGCTACTTCTAATAACTAGAGGTTTATCCCAGATTTTCCCATTATTTTATAGATACCGTAGAAGTAAATGTAAAGATGTTACAATCTGTTTCATAAACTACATAAGAAGACCTGAAAATTAATCTTGTAAGGTCAAAAATGTTAACAGACTTCCATCATTTGGTACTAAGAAAAAAAAATTAACTGTCCAAAACAGGAGAAGCCACAAGCTACAAGACAGTCAGACCTATGATGTCATCCTTAGACCTCCTCTGTCTGCTCACGTTCGCTTACTGTGCTTATAATCTCATAGTTTGTGATACTGACGGTTACTTTGATTTATCATTTTTACTTTTATTAAATTTATTAGGGTAATGTTGGTTAGTAAAATTATACATGTTTCAAGTGTATGTTTCTGTAATATATCATCTATTTTGCATTCACCACCCAGAGTCAATTCTCCTGCCATCCTTATATATTTTACCCGCTTTTCTGTCTTCTGCCACCCCTTCACCCCTCCCTTACCCACTGGTAACTGCTGAACTGTTACCTGTGTCTATGACTTTTTGTTTGTCTTGTTCATTTGTTGCTTTCAGTTTTATATCCCACACACGTGAAATCATATGGTTATGAACTTTTTCTGTCTGACTTATTTTGCTTAGCATGATAATCTCAGAATCTATCCATGTCTTCACAAATGGCAACATTTCACTTTTTCTTAGGACTGAACGATATTCTATTGTGTATATGTACCACATCTTCTTTATTCAATCATCTATCAAAAGACACTTTGTTTCCATGTTTTGGCCATTGTGAGTAATGCTACAATGAACATAGGGGTACATATGAGGTTTCACAAATTTGCAAACTCATCCTACAAAAAGTGCTGCATACCTCACTGCTGAACACCACTATGGTCACCTTTGAAGTACTCCCCTTGGGAAGCTATGCACCAATGACAATGCCTCATCCACCCTTCACAGCAATTTTGGAACTCCCTTTTCTAGAATGGTCATCAGAGCTGTCGTTCTATAAACCTTGATATCCTGAATGTCATCAAAATGTCTTCCTTTCAATATTTCCTTTATCTTTGCGTAAAGAAAGAAGTTATTGCAGGCCAGATCAGGTGAGTAGGGATGGTGTTCCAATACAGTTATGTGTGTACTGGCTAAAATCTCCCTCACAGACAGTGCCCTGTGAGCTGGTGCATTGTCATGATGCAAGAGCCATGAATTGTTGGTGAAAAGTTCACGTCATTTTTGTCTAACTTTTTCATGCAGCCTTTTCAGCACTTCCAAATAGTAAACTTGGTTGACTGTTTGTCCTGTTAGTGCAAATGCATAATGAACAATCCCTGTGATATCAAAAAGGTAGCAGCATCTTTTCGACTCTTGATTTGGACTGACGGAATTTTCTGATTGTGGAGAATTTGACTGACTTGCGTTGTGCACTTTGATGCTTTGTTTCAAGGTTGTATTGGTACATCCATGTTTCATCACCAGTGATATCATGGCCCAAAACATCATCTTGCCTCTCCAAAAGGTCTTGACAAACTTTGACTCTACTTTGCTTTTGTTCATCAGTGAGCTGCTTCAGGACGATTTTTGCACACACCTTTCTCATGCCAAGATTTTCAGTTAAGATTTTCCTGTTTCTCTATCAATTTTACTTGATCTACTAGGCTTCTCAGTCAGCTGATGATTTTGACAATTCCACGAATCGTTGCAATGTTTTCATTTCTGCTCGTTATTGGCCACCCTGACCTCTCTTCATCAATGACACTTTCTCTCCCCTCAGAAAAATGTTTAATCCATTTGTACACTGCCATTTTCTTTACGACATTATCCCCATAAACTTGGACTAACATGTCTCTGATTTCACTTCCACTCTTGGCAAGTTTAACAAGAAATTTAATGTTTGTTCATTGCTCTAATTCGACCTCCAACATTCTCAGACAGCACACAAAAATACGCAACAATGATGAACACTACTCAGCAAGACACCGCCACTTAGCAACACAAACACAGCTGTGACACACAGGTATACCAAGGTTATGAAACCTTACCAAGTTGTTGTACAGTGCTGCCACCATGAGCACACAGTGGCAAGTACATGATCTTAATTGTCAGACCTTGTGTATCTTTATGGATAACTGTTTTCAATTTTTTTTTTTTTTTTGTAGATACCTGAAATAGGGATTGCTGGGTCATACTGCAATTCTATTCTTAGTTTTTTGGAAGAACCTCAGTACTATTTTCCCTAATGGCTGTACCAGTTTACATTCCCACCAGCAGTGAATGAAACTTCCATTTTTTCCACAGTTTCTCCAATACTTGTTCTTATTTGTTTTGTGAGGTGGTATCTCATTGTGGTTTTGATTTGCATTTTTGTAATAGCTAGTGAAGTTATACATTAGTTTAGTACATATACTTTCTTTGTAATTTACTATTTCAGGTTTTATGTTTAGGTCTTTAATCTATTTTGAGTTAGTTTTGGTATATTGTGACAAATAGCAGTCTAGTTTCCTTATTTTGCATGTGGCTTTCCAGTTTTCCCAGCACCATTTATTGAGGAGGCTTTCTTTTCTCCATTGTATGTTTTTAGCTCCTTTGTAAGATTATATGTATGTGAATTTATCTCTGGCTCTCAATCCTGTTCCATTGGTCTATGTGTCTGTTTTTCTTCAATATCATGCTGTTTTGATTACTGTCACTTTGTAGTATAAATTGAAATCAGGGAGTGTGATACCTCCAGACTTGTTCTTTTTTTCTTAGGATTGATTAGGCTATTTGGGATCTTTCGTAATTTTATATAAATATGATTATTTTTTAATCTATTTCTTGAAAAAATGTCACTGGGATTTTGATGGATGTTTTTGTACATTGATTTTGTATCCTGTAACTTCACTGTATTTATATATTGTTTCTAATCGTTTTTTGGTGGAGTGTTTAGGGTTTTCTATATACACAATCATGTCATCTGCAAAAAGTTACAAATTAACTTTTGATTCCCAACGTGGATGCCTTTTATTTCTTTCTCTTGCCTGATTGCTCCAGGCTAAGTCCCATGGCCCCTGTCTCTACACTTCTCCCTCCTTTCCTCCCTTGTTCACCAGCCTTCAGATATTTCAATGCATAGACCTCACTACCATGTTTGTGTGTTGAGTAGAGGATCCTTTGTTGAATTATATCTGTTCAACTTATTGTAAGTTCAAGGGAATAGATCAAGGAGCACCCTTCACGGTGCCTTATTTCTGACATCTGATTCACTTTTAAAAATTATTCAGCTATCACTGGAATTCCTCAGAGAAGCTTTGGGTCTTGCAGAATTTTGCTTTAAAGTTATTTTTTAAATAAAGTAGAGCAAATAGCAATCAAATAATGTTTAATACTAAATATTAGCCCTTTGGAAACTACCAACATGATAATTTAAGCATTCAGGTTAACAAATGTTTGTATAGGCCTCATAATGATCTCTGGGCATACATTTGAACTTACTGAAATTGAATTATTGATCAAGTAGGTTGTAGCTCTGACCTGGTCTTTCAATGAATTTGTTTCTTTCTATACGTACTTTATGAAGAATGGTTTGAGGAGGTACCTGTTGCAGCACAAGCCAGCTGTGCTCTGTTAATGGCAGCCCAGAACCAGCCAGATCCAGTTGGTATACATTCTGGCCACAACATAACCATCAGCTATGCAGCAACAAAGAATCATAACACATATCTTGTAATACTATAATGTAAGTCGTTTTAACATTTTCTTTGAGTCTTGTAAGGTTTTTGCCTCTCTTTTATATTCATTATAAAGATGCAAATATGTTAGGTATTAATAACAACCCAGAATTTTAAAGAAAATTAATCATTGCTCCACTTTCAAGTCTCTAGATCAGTTTAAGAAAATCTTGAGATTTCAAGGTGAACTGTTAAAATCATTTATCTTTGGCACCTATGTATTGGTTTGTATCAGGATATTTTTTTTTCAATTCCCATTTATTTTTGGCTACTGCGCCGGGCCCAGGCTCGTGGCGACTCCCGTGGCATCAGGATATTTTTTAATATTATGCCAGCAATGCAAAATAAAAAAAAAATTGAAGATTCAGGCTGCATCTATCATCTATAACCCAGAGTTCATATTTTTATGCTCATTAAAACAGTGTCATATATCTCATTAATTCAGTTTTATAGTAAGCAAATGTTACAAACATGAACTTTTAAAATAATTTTTCAACAATAACACTGCTCTCACCTCTTTTATAATATGCATAGGGATTTTACATGATATTGAATTAGAAAAATGATTTTTATATGAAAAATGTATGTAATTGTTCTAATCAGAGGTTGTTTTCAAGTAACAGAAATCTTCTCAAGCTAGCTTTAAGTAATTAGTCACAATTATTCAACTATTACTATTGGAAAACACAGCACTTTCAATTGGTCTGTTCATAATGTCCTTAGCATGGCCTTCAAGGCCCTACATACTCTCCCACCTATATATCTCTCTGACCTGAAGTGCTACAGATCACTTCCTTGCTTACTCTGCTCTAGCCACACTGACCTTCGTGCTGTTCTCCAGCACCGCCGTTATTCCTGCCTCGCATTTTCTCATCTCTCTTCTTGAGCTCTCTTTTCCCAGCTATCCCAGTAGCCTCCTTTCTCGCTGCTTAATTAAAAGCAATTAAGTCAAATGTCACCTTGGTCAGCCAATAAAAATACCACCACTTACATTTCTGGGTCGCATCTCCATTTTAACCCTTCTTTATTTTTCTTCAAAGCATTTGATACACATTTCTCTCCTTCTCTCACTCTCTCTCTATGTATTTGTAGGTTTTTTCCTTCCTTCTCTGTCTCTCTCTCCTTCCTTCCTTCTTTCAGTTTTCTCTTCTAAATTTTAAGATCCATGACAAAGATAGGAAATTTATCTGTCTTGTTTACCACTGTAATTGTAGAACCTACATCACACAACACAGAGAAGTCATTTAATGATTGTTGTTAAATAAATGAACGAATGAATGAATGAACACACAGGACATTCAGTCAAATTACAGAAGGAGTGAAACTGGGAAGTCAGAAACTTAGATGATTTCTTTTATCTATTGTAGAACACCACCTCTCTTTCTCTCTCTCTCTCTCTGTTTTTCTTTGCTTGTCAGTTGAAATCTAATGTTTCTTTCTCCAAACTTGCTTTTTCTATTTATTAGTCAGTTTGTACACTGATGAAAATTACCTCCAGATTCAACATGACCCACAGTTCAAGTGCTCATCATTCTCTGGTTGTAATCCTCTCATAGTGCAAATACTCAAGACAAAGCATTTGGCTCAGCCTAACCTCTAGATTGACCCAAAAGAGGTGGCATGAAGCTCAATATCTCATGAACCAAAATGGTGTTCTAAGTACACCACTTTAGCAAGTACTGTCAAGTATGTTGGTAGCAACTTACAAAGGGGGACTTCGGTTAGGCTCAAATAGAGTCTATTAAAAAGCAACGATAAAACAAATAGTGAGGAACATAACTTCAAATAGTCTCACCTCACTTTAACACCTTAATATCACAGGTGCAAAAGTTAAAAATATATTTTAAGAAGTTTATTGCTTTGTTCCCTTTTTCCTTTTCATTTTTATATTTAGGATTTTTTTTCATTGCATATCATTGAAACCTTAATTCAAATTGGCATGAGCAAAAAGATGGTATCTACTAGCTTGCATAATTAAACAAGAAAAAGGTATTCTGGATTCAAGTAAGGCATGATCCACAGCTTGGATAGTTTTATCCAGGATTTTTTTGTTGGTGGTTATTTTTTTCCATCATTTCTCAACTTAATGTCCTCAATGTTGGCTTCATTCTCATGGCTTCTAACTGGCTTCCAGAATCTCCCATGGATACATCCTTGAAAGTATTGATCTAGGACACACTTGAATTAATTACAAATGTTAAAGGAATGTGATATGTTTATTGGCTTAGGCTTTGGTCACGTGGTCTACCCCTAGAATTGGGAATAGAGTCAACTCGACCATGTTTACATGAGCTAAGACTGGGGTAAAGGAGGTCCTAGCAGTGTATAACCTGGATGCTAAGCAGCAAAGCAATAAATTTTCACCGTTGCTGACATAGACTCAACTAATGATGCCTGGAAATGATTTTCTACAAGACAACAAAATCTGATCTAATTTTTCCCTGCTAATCTTACATAAACAGATATTGACTATCAAAACCAAACCATTTTTTCAGTGGTCTTTAGATAAAATATTAAACACTTCAAAGTCACACTTTACCCTTCACTTTCGGCTGAATGACTGACCCTACCAATCAACCTTCAGTAAAGCATCCATAAAACACTACTCTCTAGACATGTACATGGGGCGGGAAAGTGAACATTTAATCAATTAATATTTGCTGGATAATGCTTTGACATTTACAAAGACTGGGCACATCTGCATGAAACTCTAAAATAATATTAGGAAAGTGATCAACTATAAGACTTCATGAAAAGAAGCCAATTGAACCAAAAAAAAGAGATGCCTTTCTTTCAAAAGGCACTTAGTGTCTCCTCATTATGTGAAAACTATTTGCCACTTCATTCTACCCACCACTAACCAAACAAATAGCTCCACTTCACTGGCCCATAATCAAATGATTGGTGAAATATTTCAGTGTACAGTAGATTGTCTAAGCACCTTGTGGAACTATGCCTAAACAGATAGAAAATTTGAACCCCAATTTATTTTTTGTTATGACTATTTTTAAAAGAGCAATCAGCAATTTTTATGAAGAGAGAAAACACACAATAGCGGTTTAGTTGAGCTGTAGTATCAGACTGTATGGGTGCAAATCCTAAATCCGTACCTAACTTGTTGTGCCTTAATTTTATCATCAGAAAAAATGAAGATAATAGTAGCTAACTCAGGGGTTGTTGGAAGGATTAAATGAGTCAGTCCATACATAAGAAGCTTTTACAAGCTCCTGGCCAATAGGTATAAATAGTACCCAAGGAGTGTGAGCTATAATCACCTCTCTCTCCCTCTCTCTCTCTCTCTTTTCCCTCTCCCCTCTCCCCTCTCCCTCCCTCCCTCCCTCTCTCCTCTACACTTTTCTTACCATGAAGAAATGCTGTTAAATTGTTTTATGGATTCCTCACTTCTATACAATGCATATTGCAAAGTGGCTCAGCCATAATTGAGATATAATCACCAAAGAGATGCCTTTGACAGAGATGGAGTAGCTGACACATTGCTAAATACAATGTTAAATTATTTGTTATTGTTGAGGAGTGGGAAGCTTCTCTTTTAAAAGAATCCCAAGTTTGAAGCCAATATAATTAGTATTCAAAGCAGACAGACTAGTTTATACAGCCGGAGACACTGAGTGAGCCTTGATGATAGAAGAGCATGCTCATTTCTGAGCCTGTAGTGACACATACTTACATCCCAACCAAGCTCAGCCTCCTTGGCCTTGTCAAGAAGAGGTGTGTCCATAATGTTGTAAAGATTTGAACCTTACAAATGAGCATCATGTAGTCATAAGCATCTGGATGAGTCATGGCTGGTTTTTATAAGTGTAGTTCATCTTCAAAGAAAGATTAAACTGACCATAAACATCAGATCATGGAACATAAGCTTTCCAAAGGCTCCTCATAAAAAAAGTACAATAAAAATAAATATAACAATTGCTTAAAATTGAAAGTCTCACACAGATTTATTGTGACTCACATGCATCATTGCTCATGGTCTCTTTTTGGATGGTATCTCTACCACTGAACTGAGTTTCTAAAATGTTAATAAAGCTATTGTGTTAATGAACATAATCAGTGCTAGGAGACAGCCTCAATACAAGCATGGGATGTATGAGAGAATTTGAAACATTCGCATTTCCACTATGTTCTCCAGTTTTCATCTATCAGGAATCTCATTGATATGTATCAGTTCTTGGCCCCTCAACATGTAATTTGACATAACCTCAACAATACCCACATGTAGAGTGGCCAAGATGCCAAAGATTTCAAGATTAAAGCAAAAACGTATATATATGTAACCTTCTGAGGTTCTCAAATATCAAAGAAATTAGAAACTTGTATTCTTTTCACCAAACATGCATTAGTCACATACATTTGCATCCTTAGGTGTTGTCTTCATCTCTCAGCAGAGACTACAGATACATGGCAAAAAATATCCAAAGTTCAAACATAGATTTTTTTTTTTATTGGATGTGTAACCCACCTTGAATTTTTTGAAACTAAACAGGAAGATCATTTTCATGGAAAACATAAATGATGGTTTTGATAGCTCTCAGTAAATATGAAATTAATCAGCACATACTGTTTTAACATACCTATTACTTCTCCAGCACCATCTAGGTTCTTAGGAACTTTAGAATAGCTATAAGAAACAATCTCTGCACCCTAGGAGCTTACATTTCAGTGCAAAGATTATACTATGTGTAAACAACATCAAACACCATTAGACAAGCAATAATCTAGTAGAGTTTTTGGTATAAATTAACTATTATTGAGGTTTAGAGGAGAAGGAGAAGAGCAGGGTATAAGTTTGGAAAAATAAGACTTGAACTGAACCTAAATGGATTCATAGAACCCAGAGGAAAGGTAAACAATGAAGTCACTTGATATGGGATGCCCACGTTATTTAAGACACTGGCCTAAATAACAATAACATCAAAATATGAGTAAAGAATAGAGTTGATTTTTAGAAAAATTCCTAGGTTTCCTTGATAAAACAGAGGCATACAGCAGTGGTAACTCCAGGATTTCAAACTTGAGTAACCTACAGATCTTTATCAGAGACCTGGGGAATTAGAAAACAGAGCTCAAAGGCAAGAGAAGTTTCATTTAAAAGATATTAGAGTTGATGTAACACCAGATGTCTCCTCGTTGATGTCTGGCACACAAAGGGAAGTGATACTGGGATAGAGTTTAGGAGAGAGATCTGGAAGTCATAGGATGAAAATTATAATATCCCTGAAATTCTCCCTCTGCAGCGTCCTTAGTAGTCCAATGATATCTCTACTCCCTTCCCCCTGGGGACGATAGTAGAGTGCTTTTTTTTGTTTGTTTGATTTTTCTTTTGGTTTTAATGAGATGGTCCTACCACTCTAGAATTATTACAGTTTTGTCTACATCAAGAATTATTTAACTCTTACGAGATTATAGCCCTTTGAGCCACATTTTCTAAATATACCTCCCTCCCAGTACCCATAGACATTTTATCAGTATCATGCATCGGTTGTGCCAGATTTTAATTTTTCTATGATATCAGGCATGCTACTATCAGCTGACCTAGTATGATTCTGAAGCATTAATGTTTTCCATTCACTATTATTCCAGGTGAGTGTATTGAAGCATAAAAAATGTCAGTTTTCAGTTTTACTTATTTTCATTATTTGAGTCTCAGCAATTATACTAAAATCATTTTATAACATCCCTATTAAAATCTAGCATGTGTACCCCCAAAATGTACAGAGAATTACTTACGACTATATTGTATTTTCCAGTCCTGGCCAAATTATTTGAACTTCCATTGAACACTCAAAAGAATCAGAGATGGATGGCCTAGGTGGATAAAAGCAAGACTGGGAGATTTAGTGGACGAGGGGGCAAGGACTGGGGAGACAAATGTTATGTATGTGCACCATAAGTAAAGCATGTTGGCAAATAGCATGTCTCCACATGCTTTATCATGGAATCTTACCCCCCTGGGTTAAAGGGTACTTTGGAGATCCTCTAGTGCTCACATTTCTTTTGGAATGAGGCAAATGCAAAGGGATTCTCTCAGTGGAATCTCTTTCTTGTGCTGTTCTGCTCCCACTTAGAGCATAAATTTAGACTTTGTATGTGAGTATTTATTTGTAAAAGATAACACTCAAAAATTACAAAACCCTGATTACTAAACTTGACCATTCTTTTCCTAAAGAAGTTCTGAAGGATTATTAAGAAGAAAAGGGGATAAATATAGCAATAGAATCACTAAGATCATTGTTGCCTTTTATAATTGACTTTCTATATGGCCGTTGCAGGAACTCTAGCTACAAGCAGATCAATGGAGGTCAGCTCTGCCACTAACTAGCTGCCTGCCCACCCTCGCTTGCCCTGTCTCCCCTTTGTTGAGCTAGATGCTCTTCAGTTCCTATCCAGCCCCATGCATATTCTCAGATCGTCTCATGAAGCCTGTCAGAAGGGTTCGTGATGGCAGATTCCTGGTTCAGTTTACAGCCAAGATTACGATTTGGCAATTTTATAGACGTATGAATTATTGTTAATGCCATGATGATGATAACTCCTTAAACTTAGAGAAGCTGCTATCCAAAGCACTTATTTAACATTTGATCGATTTATAAGCATAATATAACAATTCATGAAAACAGTGTGAATACTAATTTTTCAGAGTGAAAAAAATAAGCATAAGAAAAATTAAGTGTCCCTATTTAACCTACAGAGGTAATTTTGATCAATAGTAGAGTCCTATGCAGACCTAGAAGAAACTTATTGCCATATATTTTAATTTCACCTTAGATGAGGCCATTTGCTTCAATATTCAAAACCATGTCACTCACTATAGCTTCCAGGCTTCTGGGCTGTTTATTTGCATTTAGGAAAGAAACAAATTGGGAATATGTACAATTATTCAATTTCTACATTTTTTTTCAGAAAAAAACCATTTTGTAATTGTTAAATAAATCCCTTCTTCTCTTGCATCTGCTCACATATTGTTGGAAATTATAGAAATGCAGGATGGTAATCATCACCCAAGGGTTTTGTTTATTCATCTTATTACCTGGAAAACCAGATTGCCAAATTAGACCATTGAAATGTGTTGTCACATGTGTCAGACCAAATAGACATTTGAAAATGGGGCTCTGTATTTCCCTTGCCTCATGGTCCCTGGTGGCCAAGGACCCACCCCCAGCTTTTGAGTGTTTGACATCTTCATGGACCCTGCTAAGTGGCAGCTAAGCCTGTGGAAATGGCAATGAGTCATAAGAGTCAAGAAAGCTCTGTGTCAGCACATACTGAGAGCCACAGCTGAGGTCCTGTCACGCTGGAAGCAGGACAGACTATGAGGGAAAAGTGTTTTACCACAACCTGTAGTTAGTCCTAACTAAAGGTCAGCTTTTGCCTGCTCGTTCCCTAAACCACAAAGCGTGTGGCTTCCAAACTGCAGTTTTCTTCCTTGGTGATTTCCCCTTGGATTCGAGAGTGTCCCGCAGCACTTCCCCAGGGTCGGCAGGGAGGTGACAATCACTGTCCTTCCACTTGGGTTTTTAGTTCCGCTCAGGGAGTCTCTTTCCTCTTCCATACACATCTTTCCACATTTTTCTCAGTGAATGAAACTCTTCAATTACAGCAACCCTTCATCTGTCCATGCCTATGTGAAGGTTGGGAGGGGTGATGAGCACCTCCCCAACAAAATCACCTTTCTTTAATATTGAGCAAGAGCCAATAAAGCAGAGGGCCCGTCCAGGCTCAGAACCAAGGTCTGACAAGGACGAGCTTGCTCCAGCTCAGCCCAGATGATGATAAACATGGGCTTCAATGTCTCAGACTCTTGAACCTGGAAAACAACTCAGCTGAAATTTATATACAGTGTGTCATGTGAAGCTTGGCTAAAGGCAAAGCTGCCCTTGGAAAAAAGATAGACAGTTTTAAACAAGGCTAATTTAAAAACCCAAATCAAAGATAAATCAGGTCCCTGGACTTAGAGGGACAGGCTCCAAGCAGAGACCCCCCCTAGCCCACCCAGTGGAGGAGTCTCACTTCCTCCCCGCCAAGAACAGAGAGCAGGACGGTGGGAGGGTCCGCCTGCGAGCTCTCCCTAGGTGGGGAAAGACGGCTCAGGCCCTTGAAAAGGCATTAATCACATTTGGTTCCTCGGACCTGAGAAAAAATAGCTATCTATGGGATCTGATTTTTTGTGTTTCAAACTGGAGAAAGCTTTTATGATGTCTCTTGATGAAATACAACCACTCTCTCATTCTAAGCAGCCCCTAAATTCTTAAATGTGTGTAAATGGAAAACATGCTGTGGGTCTTTATTCCACTGAGCAGCAAGAAATAAATCAGAATTCCCCCCTCCTCACGCCCCCACTCAGGCTCTCCCCTGATACCTCACAGATGTGCAGCGTTGGAGGGAAGAGCAGAAATGCTTTATAAAATTAGTATGTGGAAACTGCTTTATTGACCATAAATGCCTCGCCTCGGGCTTTCTCCACAGTGCCCAGTCAACATAGTAAGCCGAGTCCTTGCTTTGTGCCTATCAGAACGTCCTCCCTCGTTTCCGTGGGGCAGGAGGGTCTCCACTGTCCACATAGGAGAGGCCGTGAGTGGTGGCGTGATAGTTACTGTCAGAGGTGAAGTAGCTGCAAGTTAGTGGTAAACAAAACATTTAATCCATAATGTATAAAATGTGTAAACCATTTCAGGATCCTGCTGGGTTCAGGGTCCTAAATAAATACCTATCATTACGATAATTGATATTAAACTGGATGCTGGAGGCCCAACAGATGAATACAAATGCTAGAACTTGCCTCCGTGGTTCATTCATATCTAAAAATATGTAGAAGATATACCACAGAGCTCATGAAAGGCTTTTAACTGATTTTAATAGCAGTCATTACATTAGAAAATGAGACTTCCCCTTGTAACAGAGATGAACCGGGGAGAAACAAAGGAGGAGAGGTAACTAGTGCAGCACCCCAGTGCCCTGCCAGAATTACTGCTCCTCATTCTTGCTTTCAGCAGTTAGCCGACTCCTTTTGTCAAAGACGACCACCGTCTAATGAAACGATTGGGGCTTGACAGTTTAAATATGCTATTTTGTTCTTTTCAAGCCTAAGTGCCAGCCACTAAGACAAACTATACCCACCACCTTCGTATCAGCAGAGCCATTGTTATCCCAGATAGAATGCCCTAAAAATAAAATTCATTTTGTATGTGAAGCTTCATCAAGTCAGGTCATGTCTGCTCCTCGGGGCAGACTGCAGTGTACTAATTTCATTATGCTATTTTTAAATGTGGCCTCCTTGGATCTCTTAGTATGTCCTACATAGCTCAACACGTCCCTAAATTAATGTTCGGGGCTTTCTTGCTAGTTAACCTCCGCCCACCCTGCCCTCAACCCTGACCTTAACAACCTTTCCAGGCCTGGACGGTTAATGAGAAATAGGCACACAAATGATGAACGTGTCCACACTTAGATAAACATCACCTACTGGCTACTGTCCAACACATGAGACATCAGAAGTTCAAATTGGCATTGGTTTCTTGAATTCATTATTAAAGTTACTCCAGATTTAAAAAAAATAATCCCCCCAAAGAAAGCATGGCTTTCTAAGATACCATCTTTAAGCTATTGTTGAATGTCTGTGTACCTATTTCTGTTTTGCCCTTTGCATCATTCATAGGTTTATGAAAAATGTGGAAGAGCACATCATTATTCACAACTTCTAGTTTCGACTAATAGAAACTCAACTCAAACTTGATATGCAATAAAGGATATATTGTTCATGTAATCAGAGATGCTTTAGACACAACTGAGTTCATTGTGGCTCCAATTAATGTTGTAAGGACAGGATTTCTTTTTCCCTGTCTCTCAGTTTTATTTTTCCCTCTTTCAGTCTCTATCTTTGGGAGGCTCTCTCCTCTCGATAGCCCATGACAGCTCCAGGCTTACACCCTACCGGCTGAATAATGCTGATGAAATAACATCTCCTTCTCAATTGTTCTAGTCCAGAGTCCCCACATTGAGTCTCATTAGCATGGGTTGGGTGTGTGCCCATCCCTGAACATATCAGGGCTCAGTATGTCCAGAGCAAATCTCTGCTTGAGCAGGTTTCTGGTATATGCCTGCCCCCCATGAAGCCAGAATTTAGATCAGCCTCAGATACACCACATGAACTGAAAAGAAGTGAGGGATGGTTTGCTAAAACAACACCAGGTATTTCATCATAAGAAGAAAGAACAGATGCAGAGCAGATAACAGATGTCCATGATAAAGAGCTGTGTCCACACAACCGAAACAAGAGTGAAAGGTACATACTTAATCCTAGTGGAGATGGAAGGCCCAGGACGATTTTTGAAAACTTAGATGAATTTGTACTCATTGAAATAGTAAAGTATTTCCTACACAAAGATTCAGAAACCATCAGGAGATAACAACGTGAGGAATAATGAAAAAATCATACAAAATAGAGAACAACAAGCCCATGACATGAAATCACTAGAGAATAATGTGCACAAATTGCAGTCTCCTATTGCAAGCCCACATTTGAATATGTTGTCTCCCTTCCTCTGGCCTCTCCGTTGTTTTTGATGAGAAGTTATTAATCTTATTGAAGTTCCCTTGTAGATAATGAGTCATTTCTCTTGCTGCTTTCAATATTTTATTTTTGGCTTTTGATTTTTTTATTATAATGTGACTGTGTTTATCCTACTTGGAGTTTGATAAAATAATAACTGAACACCTCTAAATTTGATGAAAAATATTACATGCCTAAGAAATGCAAAAAAATTTCTTCTGCCTTCTTTCTTTCTCCCCCCGCCATTTGTGGGTACTGCCTTATACACATATATTTGTATGTTAATGATGTCTCACGTTTCTGCGAGGCTGTTCATGTTTTTTCATTCTTTTTTCTCTCTCTTCTTCAAATTGCATCCTCTCTATTGATCTAACGTCAAGTTTACTGATTCTTCTGCCAGTTCAAATCCACTTTTGAGCCCTTCTAGTGAATTTTTCATTTTGGTACTTTTCTACTTCATAATTTCCATTTGATTCTTTTTAAACTCTCAATCTCTTCCTTGATATTTGATAAAACATTGTCATCATACTTCCCTTAATTCTTTAGACATTGTTTTCTTGAGTTCTTTGAACATATTTTTCAGTACATGCATTGAAGTCTGTGTCTCCTAAGTCCAATATCTTGTTCTCTCCAAAGCAGTCGCTGTTGCCTGCTATTTTTCCTGTGTATGTGCCGTACTTTCCTGTTTCTGTGCACATGTGTAATTTTTTTTATTGAAAACTAGATATTTTAGATAATACATTATAGCAACTCTGGATACTGATATCCCCCAAGTGGGGAAGTTGTTGTTTGTTTGATCATTTGTTTATTTGTTTCACTGACACGGTTGAACTAACTCTGTGATGTACGGTCTTTGATGTCTCTGCTCAGAGTATTTTTTCCATTGCTTTTATCTTTTACCCTGGCTGCCTAGGGGTTGCCTTATTGGCCAGAGGTTGTTTTAAGCCCCCATGGTCAGTTAGGTTTTACCTTTTACCGCTGGATGTCTGTGTGGCTTGGAGGCTGCTATCACAATTCAGGGAATTTATGTTTTTGCCCTACAATCAGCCAGGGACCAGAAGCTTCGAAGTTCCCTCTCCAGCTTCTCCTGAGAGAATGCAGTTTGGGGCATGCATACAGTCTGTCAAACTGTCAGGGATGCATGTGATTTTTATTTTTAAACCTGGCTTCCTAGGCATTGCCGCTGTTGGGGCCAGAGCAGCTATTGTTCAGCCAGTGTTGGGTCAGAGGTTGTACTTAACCTCTTACACCAGTGAGGCTTCCATCCTGTGTCGTTGGATCTGTGCGCAGCCTGAGGAGTGATTTCAGAACAGCCTCAGCTCCTGCTCAGATTGCTTCTGAGTAGGTGTCTAGTACACGGGCACAGCCTTCCCAACCTACTGCGATTCCAGGGGCGTAATTCCTGGCCGTCTCTTTCTGTGGTTCTCTCTGTTAAGCTCCTAGCTGTTCTGCTATTTTCCTTGTTGCTAGCAGTGTTATGGAGTTAGCAAACCCTCTAAATTACTCTCCACCAAAATCACTGTTGTTCTCAACAACACCCTTAGGCCTGGAATTCTCCAAACTCTTTCAAATATAGTCCACCCCCTTCAACAGAGCTGTTTATACCTTGCCTCTCTACACTGCTGCACAGGAGCTGGGAGCAGGGCACAGGAGCCCGAGTCTCCAGAAGAGACACCCCTGCTCTGTGAGTCGGTGGGAGGTGGGTAGCCCCTGGTCTTCTCAGCCTGCACCCACCTTCCCAGCACGGAGCCTCCACACTGCTGAGGCAGGGGCAGTTGGGGCCTCCGTGTTCTTGGCCTGCTACACCTGGGGTAGAGCTTCTGCCCTATCAGTACAAACTGGTAAGAATGGGAACCTCAGTCCTTTCAGCCACTCCCGCCCTAAATAGAGTTTCTGCCACATGGGAAGGATGCACACTATGAAAAGCTATGCAGCCTGCCCCTTGCAGGGTAAAAAGGTAGCCCTAGACCTGGAGCTGGGAGAAGAGGTAGCCTCCTCCACTGCACACTTACCTTCCCTTGTCTTTTAGAACACACTGCCCAGAATAGAATTCCCAGGAAGGATTTCCCAAACACAGAGCTGAAGGGCAGGGGTAGGAGAGGGGGAGGGGCCGTGACTCAACTGCTAAGGACTTTCATTGCTCTTACTAAGATTTAGTAGATTTTCTAGAATGAATGTTTCTCCATTTGCTATATGCCCCTAAGACAATTTCCGTAGCTTTAAAATGATTATTTTTGTCATCATTTTCTCAGTTAAATGGTGGTTTTGCTGGGAAAAGGCCTCCTCACTTTGTCATTCTAGAAGTCCTTCCACACTCACATTTAACTACTGTTGCTGTTAGTTACAAATCCATGACTCATAAGCCATTCAAGAGCTTAAAAAGTTATCTAGTCTATTTCCTCTGCCTTTGAACAGGATAATACCTTAGCCAGCCAAGATAGATGAGAATCTATACTGGTTTTGAAAACTTCCAGAGAAAGAAAAATTTCACAGTCTTCCTTAATAACCTAAATCAGTGCTTAACAACTCCCACCGCCAGGAATTCCTTTCTTGCATGTAACCTAGGGCCCACGTGGTACAGTTTAAAGGCCTTTGCGCTTCATCTGCCCTGGACGTGATAAAGAACAGCTGGTCACCACATAGCACGCTTCCTCTCCACGAGCAACAGCCTCTAGTCGCTTTTTTAAAAATCCTGTTGGCTTTGTCATTGGAATAAATAATTTTAATATTCCTCATGCTATTCTTCAATCCATAAACAACCTCTGTGCTCTCTTCTGAAATCTTTTCACTCTTTCTGTTACCCTGTTAAGACTGGAAATGTTTCTCCCAGTGAAGTCTAAGCTCCACACATGATCGTCTTGAAGCACTTAATAACTACGCAGAGTGCTGTGCTCTATCCTAGACTCTGAATCATCATCTTGGCTATGGGAATCGGCATACCTGAGAGGTTCCCTGAGAGATTCCCTAAGGGATTCTGCTGCACTACATTTGAGACCCTCTGTGCTGCATCGTAGCCTGTGCTCCACCATTAGATCACAGGTTGCAACACTTCACCTGCAGGGAAGAAACACATGGGAGCTTTTAAAAATCCTAATACCCAACTGTACCCCAGTCCAATTAAATCAGAGTCTCTAGGCATGGCACCTGGGCCAGCACGCTTTTTAAAACTCCCCACTGAATTCCACATGCAGTCAAAACAGTCAGTCAGTTTCTCCGAAGGACTGATGGTGTTCGTATCCCAGCGCCTCCTAACACAGAGCCTAATTAATGGGATATTTACTTGTAAATATGAAATTATCTTAGTCCTAGTGAAGATAAATCTTCTCGTTACTGTCTGTTTTGGAGAAGAGTTGAATTTGAAGAGAGAGAGGCGCAGACTTCTGGTTTGGAAACCAGATGTAAGATGAGATGCTGAGAGACGTCTGTGTGAAGATTCCCGCTAGCCGTCGTGAGGATTGGAAGTGTGGATGGTGAGTGTTAAAATTTTCACATTGAATGATCTCAAGACTGTTTTCATGTACTACCTCAGGCACCTTTGGCTTATCCTGAGTCTCATTTTGTCCTCTTACTGGGGGACAACCGGGCAGTGTGTCACTTTATGCCCATGCCGTATGTCCCTCTTCTCTTACCGGAGATAAGGCAGGTACCCTAGGTGCTCATGTGTGGGCAAAGCCTGAGTGTGAGGAAGTTAACGCTCCAAGGGGTGAACTTTCCACCACTGAGAGATAGGAACCGGTAGGTAAATTTGTCCCTTCTCCACAACCTTCCAACCCTCACCATACTCTGCTCGGAAACAAAGTTTCTAAAGCTAGAGATGATTCTGAGGGATCCGCTGTCAGTGGCACTACGCGTTGGCAAACTCAGTGATGCTTCCTTTTAATTTTTCCTCCCTTCCTTGCTGTCTTCCCCCAGACCTCACTCATAATCTCAGGGGTCATACGCCCTCGTAGGAATGGCATGTAAGAACCATAATCCTACTAAGGAACCCAAGTTAAGCAGACAGTATTGGGTTATATCGTTCATTTCTAGACCCATAATTTAGGTACCCAATCAATATAAACTAACATGAACACAGAGCAGAGAACTGAACAGAAGGAATGCACCAAAAACTATCCACGACGAGAGAGTGTTTGGTATGAGAAAAGCCAAAAGATTGTGACTTAACTTTCCAATTTAATAGTTATGGGGCCACGGGCAAACTGGCAACCTTTTAATTATTTAGCTTCTTTTCTTTATAAAATGGGATTCCAAGTTGAATCTGAACCTCATGAAGTGCAAATGAAAAAATATATATGTTAGTGGTCTGAAAGTTATAAAAGCAAAACATTAAGTTACTGCTTTGGTAGCATAGACTTACATGGTGGCTTTTTTTTCCCCATTTTGAGAGTAGTTCCATTATATTAGCAATTAACACGTATTAGGAAGAATTAGGAATCACTGTGTGAGATGGAAGAACCGTAATCAAGAATTGTGAGTGATTACATGAGGTGAACGTTTTCATTATTGCTTCATGCTATATATTTTTTCAAATATATAATACAGTGTTATTAACTATGGTTACCATGCTGTACATTACATCCCCAGGATTTATTTTACAATTAGAAGTTCGTGACTTTTGACCTGCACACTTTCACCCTGCAGACACCCTCCCCACCTCTGGCAGTCACCAGTTTGTTCTCTGTATCTGTGCATTCGGGATTTTATGGCGGGGGCGGGGGGGTTCTTTGTTTTTAGATTCCACAGTGCGATCATATAGTACTTGTCTTTCTCACTTATTTCACTTACTATAATGTCTTCAAGGTCTATCCATGTTGTCATAAGTGGCAGGATTTTCTTTTTATGGCTGAGTAATATTTCATTGTGTATATATACCACATTTTCTTTTTTATTCATCCATCATTACACACTTAGAATGTTTCCATGTCTTGCTTATTATGAATAATATTGCAATAAACACTGTAGTGCAGATGTATTTTTGAGTTAGTGTTTTCATTTTCTTTGGGTGAATACCCAAAACTGGGGTTGGTGAATCATATGGTAGTTCTGTTTTTAATTTTGTGAAGAACTTCCACGCTGTTTTCCATAGTGACTGTACCAATTTACATTTCTACCAACAGTGCACACAGATTTCCTTTCCTCCCCATTCTCACCAACACTTATTTATCTTTTTAACAATACCCATTCTAACAGGTGTGATATCTCATAGGGGATATTGCGTAGTTTTGATTTGCATTTCTCCAATGATTAGTGATGTTGAGCACCTTTTCATATATCTGTTGGTCATCTGTATGGTTGTTTTTGTATTTTTTTGTAATCATTCTCTGACCACTTTTTAATGGGATCTATTTATTTATTTTGCAATAAAGTTGTATGAATTTTTTACATATGTTGTCTATTAATTTGGCTTACAAATATTTTTTCCCATTGAGTAGGTTGTTTCTTCATTTTGTTGATGGTTCCCTTTGCTGTGCAGATTTTTAATTTGATGTTGTTCCACTTGTTTATTTTTGCTTTTGTTGCTTTTACTTTGGTGTCAAATCCAAAAGATCATCTCCAAGGCTGGTGTCAAGATTATTCCCTATATTTTCTACTAGGGTTTTTATGGTTTCGGGTCTTTCATTCAAGTCTTTAATTCATTTTGAGTTGATTTTTGTGTAAGGTATAAGAGATCTAGTTTCACTCTTTTGTATGTGACTGTGCAGGTTTCTCAGCATCATTTATGGACGAGACTACCTTTTCTCTATTGTTTTTTGGCTTCTTTCTTGTAAACTGACCACATATGGATGTGTTTATTTTGGTTTTTATACCATTATCATACTTTTTTGATTACTATAGCTTTGTAATATAGCTTGAAATCAGGAAGCCTGATGCCTCTGTCTTCTTTCTTTTTTTCAAGATTGCTTTGGCTATGAGTATTTAGGGTCTTTTGTGGTTTTATACAAATGTTAGGTTTCTTTGTTCTATTTCTGTGAAAAATGCTATTGTAATTTCAATAGGGATTATATTGAATCTACAGATTACTTTGGAATGTATGGACATTTTAACAATATTCAATCAATAGCACACAATATATATACATTTATTTGTGTCTTTTTAAATTTCTCTCATCATTGTTTTATAGTTTTCAGTGTATAGTACTTCAACCTCCTTGATTAAATTGATTCCCAGGTGTTTTATTCTTTTTGATACAGATTCAAATGTCTTTTTTAAAATTTCTCTTCTTGATAATTTATTATTAGTATATAGAAATTAATTATATATATTGATTTTATATCCTGCAACTTTACTGAATTCACTTAATTCTAATTGTTTTTTGGTGAAATCTTTAGGATATCCTGTTTTTAATATCATGTCATCTGCAAATAGTGGCAGTTTTCCTTTTTCCTTTCCAAAGTGCGTGTGTTTGTTCACTTTTTTCTCTTGCATAATTGCTCTGCCTAGAACTTCTGGTACTTTGTTAACTAGAAGTGTTGAATGTGGACATCCTGTCTTCTATCTAATCTTGGAGGAAAAACTCTCAGCTTTTCACTGTTGAGTATGATGTTAGCTGTGGGCTTGTCATATATGGCCTTTATTATGTTGACATATGTTCCCTCTGTTTTTTATTTTGTTGAGAATTTTTAATCATAAATAAATGTTGAATTTTGTCAAGTGCTTTTTCTGCATCTATTGGGATAATTATGAGTTTTATCCTTTATTCAGTTAGTGTGGTATTTCACATTGATTTTTTATTGTTAACCATCCTTGGATCTAGGAAATAAACCCCACTTGGTCATGGTGTATGATCTTATTAATGTATTATTGAATTAGGTTTGCTCATATTTTAAGGATTTTTGTATCTTTGTTCATCTGGGATACTTGTAATTTCTTTTTTTCTTGTGATATTCTATTAATAGCTTGGTTTTAGTATCAGGGTATTGCTTGCTTCTTTGCTTTATGTAATGAGTTTGGAAGTGTTTCTCCTCTTGTATTTTTTTGAAAGAGTTTGAAAAAAATTGTTATTAATGTTTTTTTTTTAATGTTTGGTAGAGAGGTCATCTGGTCTTGCACTTTAGTTTGTTGGGAGGATTTTGATTACTAATTCAGTGTCCTTGTAATAGTAATCAGTCTGTTCAGTTTTTCTATTTTTTTCATTCTGTCATGTTATGTGTATGTTTTTAGAAATTTATCAGTTCCTTCAAGGTTGTCCAATATGTTGGCATGTAATTGTTCGTAGTACTCTTTCATGTCTACTTTTATTTATTTGATTCCTCTCCTTTATGTGTGTATGTGTGTGTGTGAATCTAGCTAAAGGTTTGTCAATTTTATTTTTTCAAAAAAACAGCTCTTATTTTCATCAATCTTTTCCATTGTCATTTTAGTCTTTCATTTATTTCTACTCTGATCTTTATTTGCTTCCTTCTTCTAACTATAGGCTTTGTTCACATTTTTCTAGTTTCTTAAGATGTACTTCATGTTTTTCTTGTTTCTTGATGGAGGCATTTATTGCTATGAACTTTCCTAGAACTACTTTTGCTATAATCCACTAGTTTTGGGATATTTTATTTCTACTTTCATTTCTTTTAAGGTTTTTTTTTAATTTCTCTTTTGATTTCTTCTTTGACCCATTGTTTGTTCAATAGTATGTTGTTTAATTGCCACATATTTGTGAATTTTTTAGTTTTCTTTTTGTAGTTCATTTCTAGTTTCATACCACTGCGATCACAAAAGATGCTTGATATGATTCAGTCTTTTTTAAAAATTTTGAGACTTGTTTTGTAGCCTAACATATGATTGGTCCTGGGGAATGTTTCATGCCTACTTGAGAAGAGTGTATATTTTGTTGCTTCGGGATAAAATGTTCTTGTATATGCATTTTAAGTGCGTCTGGTCTAATGTATCATGTCAGTGTTTCCTTATTAAATTTCTGCCCAGATAATCTATCCATTGGTGAAAGTAGTATATTAAAGTCCCCAACTATTTGTAACTTGTTGATAATAGCTATTCTAACAGGTGTGAGGTGGCATCTCATTGTGATTTTGATTTGCATTTTTGTAATAGCTAGTGAAGTTATACATTAGTTTAGTATTGTATTGCTATCTAATGCTTCCTCGAGATTTGTTAATATTTATGTATTTAGGTACGCCTATGTTGGGTGCATAAATATTTACAAATGTTATATCCTCTTTTACTCTATGTGTATCTTTACATCTGAAGTAAATCTCATAGAGGCAGCCTGTAGATGGGTCTTGTTTTTTATCGATTCAGCCACTCTATATAATTTGTTTGGAGAAGTTAGTCTACTGACATTTAAACTATTTATTGAAGCCTATGCACTTACTGCCATTTTGTTCATTGTTTCTGGCTCTTTTGTACTTCCTCTGTTTTTTCTTCTCTTCTTTTGTAACTTAATGATTTTCTGTAGTGCTATGCTTAGATTCCTTTCATCTTTTGTGTATCTTCTGTAGGTTTTTGCTTTCTGGTTACAATGAGGCTTGCATAAATCAACTTATATTTCTAACAGTCTATTTTAAGTTGATAACAACTTAAATTTGAATGCATCTTGAAGCTCTACATATTTACCCATACACACGTGCACTTTGAATGTTTTTTTATGTCGCTGTTTCATTCTTTTTTTCCCCTCAGTATTATAATTGATATACAGCATTGTATATATTTAAAGTGCAAATCACAATGGTTGAACTTATATACATGGTGAAGTGATCACTACAGTAAGTTTAGTTAACATGTAACATCTCATATTAATACAAAATAAGGGGGAAAATTGTTTTCCTTATGAGGGCATCACTCAGGATTTACTCTTAACAACTTTTAAACATACTACATAGCAGTGTTAACTGTAGTCATCATGTTGTACATTGCATTCCCTAGTACTTACTTATCTTATAACTATTAGTAGAAGTTTCTGCCTTTTGACCGCCTTCCTCCAGTTCCTCACCTGCACACCCACCATCCCTGGTAACCACAAATCTGACCTCTTTTTCAGTGAGTTTGGTGTTTTGTTTTGTTTTATAGAAGCTAAATCTAAGTTAAATCATACAGGTATGTCTTTCTCTAACTTAATTTCATTAAGAATAATGTCCTCAAAGTCCATCCATATTTTTGCAAATAGCAGATTTTTTAATAGCTGAATAATATTCCATTATACGAGGGCTGTCCGGAAAGGATCCAGCCATGTAATATGAAAAATAGAGGCATTTATGGCTGGACTTTTTGTGGACAGCCCTCATATACATACCACGTTTTCTTTGTTCATTAATTCATCAGTGCTCACTTTGGTTGTTTCCATGTCTTGGCGATTATAAATAATGCTGCTGTGAACAAAGGGGCTACAGATACTTCTTTGACATAATGTTTTTATTTTAATTGGATATATTCCCAGAAGTAAAATTGCTGGATCTTATGGTAATTATATTTTTACTGTTTTGAAGAACCTCTATACTGTTTTCCATAGTGACTGTACCAATGTACAATTTCTCCAGCAGTGCACATGGTACCCTTTTCTCCATATCCTTGCCAGAATTTATTATCTCTTGTTATTTTGATAACCAATTTAATAGGTATGAGGTGATATCTCATGGTTATATTTACATTTCCCTTATGATTAATAATGTTGAACATATTTTCATGTAGTCACTTGTAATATGTTCTTTGGGAAAGTCTCTATTTAAGTCCTTCGCCCATTTTTTTTTTTTTTTTTTTTTTTGTAGTATGTGGGTAGTTCCCTGGCTGGGAATCGAACCCAGGCCGCAGCGTTGACAGTGCCAGCGCTGAAGCCTTAAGCCGCTACACCATCAGGGAACTCCTTCTTCGCCCATTTTTAATTATATTATTTGGGTTTGTTGCTATAGAGTTGTATGAATTCTTTATGTATTTTGAATATTAACCCCTAATCAGATATGTGGCTTGCAAAAAATTTTCTCCCATTTTGAAGGTTGCCTTTTCATTTTTGTTGATAGTTTCTTTTGCATTGCAAAAGCTTTTTAGTTTGAAAGTCTCCCACTTGTTTATTTTTTCATTTTGTTGTTTGTGCTTTATGTGTCATGTCAATAAATCATAGCCAAAATCTATTTCAAGGAGCTTTTTTCCTACATTTTCATCTAGGAATTTTAAGTTCCACTGTTAGATTTAAATCTCTAATCCATTTCAAGTTAATTTTTGTGAGTAGCGTAAGTTAGAGATCTAGTTTTCATTTTTTGACATTTAAATATCTAGTTTTCTCAGAGCCCTTTACTAAAGAGATTATCTTTTCTCCATTGAGTATTCTTGGCTCTCTTTTCAGATAATAGTTGACCTTATATGCGTGGATTTATTTCTGGGCTCTCGAATCTGTACCATCGGTCTATGTATCTGTTTTTATTCCAATATGATACTGTTTGATTACTATAGCTTTATAATACAGCTTTAAATCAGGAAATGTGATGCTTATGGCTTTGTTCCTTTTTCTCAGGATTGCTTTGGCTATTGAGGGTCTTCTGTGAATCCATATAAATTTTAGAATTTTGTTTTCCACTTCTGGAAAAAAAAAAGCCATTGAATCTTGGTAGGGATTACATTGAATTTAAAGTTGGCTTTGGGTACATTTAATATCTTGAGACTATTTAATAATCTTTAAATTCATGAACACGGAGTACCTTTTCATTCGTTTGTATCTTTTTCAAAGTCTTTTATCAATGCCTTGTAGTTTTCAGTATTTACTTCTTCCTTTCCAGTTTGGATGACTTTACCTTTTTTGTTTTTGTTTTTCTTGCCCATTTCTCTGGCTAGAACTTCTACTATGTTGAATAAAAGTGGCAAAACTGGGCTTCCTTGTTTTCTTCCTGATCTTAGGGAAAAAGCTTATAACCTTTCACCATTGAGTATGATATTAGCTGTAGTATTCTCATATATGAACTTTATAATATTGAGGTTTATTTTTTTCTATACCTAATTTATTATGAGTTTTTATCATAAATGGATATGGAATTTTGTCAAAAGCTGTGTGTATTAAGATGATCATATGATTTTTTATTCATTCTGTTAATGTGATGTATCACTTTTATTGATTTGTATATGTTAAACTATCTTTGTATCTCAAGGTTAAATCCCTCTTTATTATAATGAATGATCCTTTTAATGTGCTGCTTAATTTAGTTTGTTAGTAGTATATTGATAAATTTTGCATCTGTATTTACCAGGGATATTGGCCCATAGTTTTATTTTCTCATAATGTCCTTTTCTGGCTTTGGCATCAAAATAATGCTAACCTCATAAAATGAATTTGGAAATGTTTCTTCCTTTTAAGTTTTTGGAAGAGTTTGAGAAAAATGGCATTAAATCTTTATTTAAGTATAAGGTGAAATTCATCATTGAAGCCATATGATGGTCCTGGACTTTTCTCCCAAGGGTGATTTTGATTACTGGTTCAATCTTTGTACTAGTACTTAGTCTGTTCAGATTTTTTATTTCTTCCTGATTGAGCCTTGGTTGGTTGTATGTTTCTAAGAATTATCCCAATCCCTCCTGGCCTGAAAAGTTCCTGTTGAAAAACCCGCCTATAATCTTATGGGGGTTCTCTTGTATATAACTTTTCTCTTTTCCTACTTTCTAATTTCTTTCTTAGTCTTTAGCTTTTGACAATTTAATTATAATGTGTCATGGTGCACCCTTATTTAGGTTCAACCTTTGTGGAATTGTTTGGGTCTCAGGATCTGGATGTCCTTTTCCCTCCCTAGTGTAGGAGGTTCTCAGTCATTATTGCTTTAAGTGTACTTTCTGTCCTTTTCTTCTTCTCGTCCTTTTCTAGAATTCCCATAATGCAGATAGTGTCTCTTTTTATTGTGTCCCATAAGTTTCATAGGCTTACTTCATTCTTTTTCATTTTTTTTTTTCCATTTGCTACTCTGAGTAGATAATTTCAAATGTCCTGCCTTCTAGGTCACTAGTTCTTTCTTCTGCGTGTTCAAGTCTGCTTTTGACACTCTCCATTTAGTTCTTTTGTCCCATCATTGTATTTTTCAGTTCTAGGCTTTCTGGTTTGTTTGCTGTTTGGGGGTGATTGTTTTTTTCTTTGTTTAAATTTTCATTTTGTTTATGCATTATTTTCCTAATTTGGTTTAGTTATCTGTTTTTGTAGTTTACTAAACTTTTTTAAAAGGATTATTTTGAAATCTTAGTCTGATATTTCTTTTTATATTATCCATTTACAAATTATTATAGCTATATTGATTTTTACTACTTTTTAACCTTTATGCTAGCTTTACAAGTGATTAACCCACCACCTTTATAACATTAGTATCTTGAATTTTGCTATAGTTATCTTTATCCATGAGATTTGTACTTTTTTATGTTTTCCTGTTACTAATTAGCAAAGACCCTTTAACATTTCTTATGAGGCCAGGCTAGTGGTCTCTCAGCCTCTGTTGTACTTGCAGTATTCCAGTAAGGCCTTTACATGTGTGTTAAATTAAAATCCTCCTCAGGCAGAAACTTTAAGATAAACTAATTGGTCTCTTCCACAGAAACACTGAACACATTTAAGTCTGCTGCCGCTGCACTGTGCCTTTGGGTGGGTGGAGGGGGAGGTTGCCAGTTAAGAACTACTTTTACAGTCCTATGGAAACTGTGAAAGTAAGCCCTGCTGATCACCAGAGCCAGGTGATCAAGGGACATCCCCTAAGTGACATCTACAGAAACTGGGGTGCCAAATGTGTACATAATCTCCTTTCTGGGAGATACTGGTGACCTGGAGTGATGCAGGAGGAGATTGCAAAGGGATACCAGTTGGCCCTTGCCATCTTTGAAGAGTATTTCAATAGGTGTCTCTTGCTCGCTCGCTCTCTTATTCAATTAGATGCCTGCGCCTCTAGCTGAAGCTTTAAGATAAGCAAATAGGCCTCTTTCATAGGAAGACGGGACACATTTCAACCCGCTGCCTCTGCACTGTGTCCTAGGGCATTAGCTGCAGTTAGTCCATTCATGCCCTTTATATGATCAGTTTCTCAGTTTGCTGTAATTTTGTGTGGCTTGTGAATAGAAGCCCCAGAAGCTTTCAAATCTAGATGTTTGGGGAATCTGTCTTCTTGTGTACATATCTTAAAAATTGGAGCTGCATATATGGACTTCAAACCCTTCACTCCTTAGAGAAAAGCTGGGATTTATGAGTTTCCTCCTGATTTGGGGTCACTGCTCCAGGGATTGGCTTAATGGGAAATTGTGTTTCAGCCTCTCTTACCCTTTTTGATGTGGGATTTTTCTTCTTCACCCAATGCAAGACTTTTTCTTTCTTTCTTTTTAAATTGCAGCTCTAAAATATTGGGAATAAATGTCCCCCACTGGATTAAGCACTTAAATGACAGGTACAGAATCTTTATAATCACACCTGCTAACATTGCGTTTACCTTAGCTGTAACTTATGAGTAAATAGGTTGAGTGATTATGCTATGATATATGTTGACTCTTACCAAAGTTTTTCACACTCTGGAGCCATTTCATTAAAGGGAAAAAGGATGGAATCCTTATTGAGTCACAAGTATAAAAAAGGGCATACCAGTAATGGCAGAAAATTCTGCTTAGTGTTTCCAAAAGTTTGGGATTCATACGCCTACTACCATTAAAGATTGGTGATTACAAGCAGTAGATAGATCTGACATTAAATAACTTTGGATATCCTATGAAGAAATGTATTTCCCATTCAAAGTTCTTTTAAGCTTTTAGAATAATTCAGATGATACTAAAATATCTCTCAAACATGACAGTATCTCTCCCTCTCTCTTTTTTTTGTTTTGTTTTTTTTTTTGTTGTTTTGGTTTGGTTTTTAACTACTAGCAAGGTTAGGGCATAGAGCATTTAACAGCAATACTTCACAGCTAAAATATACTAAAATTGGTTTATTTTTATTTATTTTTGGTTACCTCCAGTCAAGTGATAGTAATGTCCCTTTATAGTAATGACGTAAATTTTCCTTTTAAAAAATGTGTATTTACATTTTTTTCAAAAGGTGAGCCATTTAAGGCAAAATACAAGCAAATAATACAGATTATATGCAAATTTTAAAAATAAAAATATGAACATGGTCCAGAACTAAAGTTTAAGAATCAGTATCTAGTCCTCTGCAGAAAACATGAGGTCTCTTGTTCTCTGGCCTAGATAATAAATGTAGTCTTTCTGTTTTTGCATGGTTGCTACAAATTTTAATACGAGTAGTAGAAGGAAAAATTAGTTTTTTTAAGCATTCATTAGTAAAGTTATATTTTCTCTTTAAATCAATCCTAGAGGAGTTTCAGCTAGAGCAGTGGTTCTCAACCTTCCTAATGCTGTGACCCTTTAATACAGGTCCTCATGGTGTGGTGACCCCCATAAAATTATTGTCGTTGCTACTTCATAACCGTAATTTTGCTACTGTTATGAATCGTAATGTAAATATCTGATATGTGTTTTCTGATGGTCTTAGGCGACCTCTGTGAAAGGGTTGTTCAACCTCCAAAGGAGTTGTGACCCACAGATTGAGAACTGCTAAGCTAGAGCTTCATGGGATATGGCTATTAAGGATAGCTCCTGATCAATGCTCATCAGAGAAAGTTCAGAATAGGAATTCAACTGGATTTCTAGGTTTAATTGAAGGAGGACCTCAGTCATTTTTTTTTTTTTTTACATATAAGATTGTAAGATATTGTTTATAATATATACTTAAATTCATATTATCTATCTTCTTTCTATACAATATGTCTTAGTTGCACTCTGACAGTTTATGTACAGAGACCCAGAGCGGCAAATGCAAAATAATCTTTAAGAGAAAGTTTCACACACCGCAAAGCTAATTACAGAGAAACATGTTAGAGGGAGGAGATTAATTTAAATACATTTTTTTCAGACGACTAATGAAATAGCTATCTGCAGGACACACATAAAATTTTCTGTTCTAAACCATACATGGAGTTTTGTTTTATTACCTTCTCCTCTTTTTTTTTTTTTTTTTTTTTCCTCTCCCTGGTTTGAAATCTACATTATTTATTTCTCATGTATTTTCTGTCTGGTCATTTAACTATGACAGATGACTTTAGATCAGAAGAATGGCAAATAAAGCTATTCACATAGCAAGTAATTGCACAAATAGATTTTTATAAAGTACAAAATCTCCCTGAACCAAACAAATTTTTTATCAATAAATCTTTTAGATAATTCTATGAATGAAGAGTTTTGTCAGTGCTATAAATCACCTCAGAGATGGCAAGATTGAAGGATAGGCTGACTATATGAAAAACCAAAGTGAACAGCTGAAGTACTTACCTAAGAGTTTAGATAAAATGAAATTATGAGAAATTTGCTATTACATGGAAGAAAATGGAGGTAGGATAAGGAATGGGATTTGGGTCTCATTGTTGTAATCGGTTGGCCATGCTGATCACAGTCATTGGATAAGTGTTAATATTATTTGACAGATAAAATCACACATGCCAATGACTTTGTAAGAAAAAAGATATAAATATACATTGAACCAGTATTGACTTGGATTATTACCACTAGCAGTTTTAACAATCCTTTGTTACAGTTATTGTGGAATTAGCATTTGGAATTAAATGATTCCAGTTTATATCCCATGGGGGCTTTATTTAAAATTTGGGAATTGTGGAATGGACCTCCTAGGCAGTAGTTCTTTTGTTAGTCCAAAGCACATTTATGCCAGCCTGGAAAGTCAGACCATAGCGTGCCCTTGTGCAAACTGGGAAAAGTACTTCATCCTTGGGGTTTATGCAGCTCTTCTTCAGAGCACCCAGTTTAGCAAATGGGGTGTGAGCTGAATTTCAGCCCTCACTTGGTCCCTACTTTAGCCAGTAACCTACACAACTGTATGGAACCACCCTGAACAGCATCAAGGAGTTCTAAAGCATCATCTTTGTGGACCTTTTCTTCACAACTCATTTGAATGTTTAACAACCAATATTATTAAATCTTTTCAATAGTTAAACAACTACCTTGACAAACTAGGTCACTCACCTCTATGTACTAATAACCCTTTTAGTTTTTTATAAGAAACCCACTGCTGTTCTCATTTGTGAAAGAGGTATGCCCTGGGATAGCAATAATCATTGAAGTTTTCCTCAAGGAAAGCATTGATTCAGGATTTGAAATGATTTCATCATTGATCCAGTGGCCCTGGGATCACAAAGCCTTGGATAAGAGCGGAGCTTATGTGGCAATTTAGTTTCTATCAGGTGGAATTATACCATAAATCCAAAAGACAATAATGGTTAGATCCAGTGAATTAACATCTGTGACAATAAGTACAATGAAAATATATTTTAATGCAATTTGTTCTGCCAGCCTAGGATTCAATTGTGATTTGATTTTAAACTTAAAAATACCTTTAAAGTTAGATTTTAGGATTAAATTCTGTAGTTCTCTAGAGGAAAAGTGGAGGGAAATATATTTTAAATATTTTGAACTGCTATAGATGTCATTGGGTATGTGAGTTTATGTGTTTCTTCTAGATCATTAGGAGTCTCAAAATACTTTATTTCTTAAAATAGGGGAAAAAAAACAGGAAAGGAGGTGACCTTTAATTTAAGGGGACTAGAATGATCATATCATGTGTTATATTAAACTTGCAAAAATGCAATGTCCTCATCTGGCTTGCTTTTGAGAACCAAGTAATCTATAAATTTGACATTATTCATATAAAATACATTAAAACAAATGTAAGTTCAGTTATTAAATTTGTACAAATGCAGTCACTAAATTATAACAGTAAAGCATTGTTATGCAAATTAGAGCTAATTTTACAATATCCTTATTTAATTGTTTACAATGCAATAGAATTGTGGCACTGTTAAGTAGGACATTGTTGTATGAAAGAGCGTGTTTTTAATTTGAACAAGTTTTACCTCTGTGATTTTTTTTTTTTTTAATAGTTATAGTAAGCATGGAAAATGCTTTAGCATGGAGAAAACAAGGGCAGCTGTCTTCTGCATTGTGTACTCAAGGACTTGGCTAATTAATATTTTCCATGTGCTTCAGACTCAGAGATGGAGTTAGGGTCTCTTCAGAAGTGCACAAGCTTCCTCTTTTCAGTCTTTTTGAGATGTCAGAACTATCTACAAAGATTTGCTCCAAGGAATATTTTTAAGAGATTTGTTTTGAGATGAAGGGGTACTTGAGTGCGAGGCATCCTAAGTGTCCCTAAGCCTCCAGCTGTGTTCTTAGCAGTGGGGCTTAGAGAAGGCTGCTCCAATGTGACAGCACAGAATTAAGATTAAAACAGCACTTAAGGAAAGGTTTGGGGAAGAAGACTAGACCACTCCCCATCCAGTGGAAAAATCACATTGAATAAACAGTTTTAGCAAGAGGTCAATGAATGCTGCCTCAAAGGAAAGGGGCCCTCATCTTAGATAAGCAAAAATCAGTGGCTGGGATTTGTTTGTGGAGGGTGCTCTGCTTCCTGTTTCCCTTGCAATCCTTAGTTTATCCTTCCTATTACTCGGATTTTATATAAGTTAAACTGTCAGCATACCAGAAACCTCCATGCCATGGAGATGACTTTTTGGTTTTGTTTTGTTTTTTTCCCCATAAAGCTTTGCCAAGTTTATGAGCCAAGAAAGAACTGAATTATAAATGGCTAGAACTTCAAAAAGGAAGAAGAGTGAAAGTTATTAAAATATTTTTGTAAAAATCCTAACTCTTAAAATCAGCAGGGGCTTACAGATATGAGAATAACATTGTAAATTTTATAGATGGGACAGGGAGGGGGATGAATATCTCCTGATAAGAAGGTGCCCCCAGGTGGAGCCTTCTTGCCTAGTTAATTCTCCACATCTCTGGGGATGACGTGGGGGTGGAATGTGACTAAAATTCAAGGGAGAAACAGGTCAGATGAACAGAATTCCATTGTTTTTCTTTGACCTTACAACAAGTTACCCCACTGATATGATCCACATTTTGTTGTTGTTGTTTTGTAATCTTCCAAAAATCTCAATACAAAGGCTTTTGATCACTCCTCCATTTATATTAAAATGAGCCAATTTATTAACAATTTTATAGTTGGTTATTTGGTATGCCCTCTATGCCACCTATAAGTACCTTTTTTTTTTTTTTTCACTCTAAGCTTTTTATTTCTACTTTTGCTCACTTTACAAAACCTGCTGTACAGAAATGACCATAAACTCAACAATGCTACCTCTCTCAGGAGATCGCACTTCAACAGAGATTAAAGTTTTAAGACTAACAAGACCCACTTCCTTCTAAATTTGGACCATTGTGTGTTTAGGAATAGGGTTTCACTGCTAGTAACAGAGACAATGGCTTTAGTAAGTGGGTTTCTCTTAGAAAAAGGAAGTCCAGTGATAGGCAGTCCAGCGCTTCGGGTGCTCTGTGATCATCAGGGATGCAGTCCCTTCTATGCTGAAAGCACAGCTTTCATCCTCAAATTCACTTTATAGTCTAAGATGATAGCAATGTTCACATCCAGGCAGGAAGAGGACGGGGGAAGGTATGATGTTGAAATATTGTGATTTATAATAAGAAATTATATTTTTTATAATAAGAAATATCCCCATTGCTGGCAGGGCTGTTAAAACTCTGGGAGTTTCCTAAATGATGAGAGCAATAAAGTTTTTGTTATGTTAATGAGGTGACTTTTGGACCTGCCTAAGGATAGGGGTTGGTTGCCAGGAGACTCAACCATGTGATTAGAGGGTTGGAACTTGCTATCCCACCCCTGAACTCCCTCCCACCTTCCAGGGAAAAAAGAGGGACTGGAACTCACATCTGTTACCAATGACCAATGATCTAATCAATCATTACTGCTTATGAACCCTCCATAAAACCCTAAAAGGTCAGGGCTCAGAGTGCTTCTAGATTGGTGAGCACGTGGAGATTTGGGGAGAGTGACATGCCCGGACAGGGCATGAAAGCCCCCAGCCCTTTTCCCATGCCTTGCCCTTTGCATCTCTTCCATCTGGCTATTCCAGGCTCACATTTTTTATAATAAACCAGGGATCTTGTAAGTAAAATATTTCTCTGAGTTCTGTGAGCCATTCTAGCAAATACATCGAACACAAGGAGGAGGTGATGAGAACCTCTGATTTATAGCCAGTTAGTTGATCAGAAGAATGACCAACAGCCTGGGCTTGTGACTGGCATCTAAAGTCCAGGGGCAGAGGGGTGGGGTGTAGTCTTGAAGGACCCCTTAAGCTGTAGGACCTGATGTGTTCTCTGGGTCGATAGTGTCAGAATTGAGCTGAATTCTTGGACACATTCCTGCCACATTGGAAACAGTCTCAGAATGTTCTGGTGCTATAAAATAGGACTGTCTCACTTACATGGTGTGTTCTCAGAAGTTCTCCAGGTTGACTTTCATTGACCATAACTTTTTGCTTGGGAATGTTTCTGCCCTAAATAAATTCAGGGAGGGAGTTCCCTGGTGGTGTAGTGGCTTAAGGCTTCAGTGCTGGCGCTGTCAGTGCTGCGGCCTGGGTTCGATTCCCAGTCAGGGAGCTACCCACATACCAAAAAGCAAAAAAATTAATTAATTAATTAATTAATTCAGGGAGTTTGATATTAAGAATACAAGAGAAAATAATGTCAGGTTAGGTGACTAGAAGTTCCTACTGCACCTTTTAAAATGCGAACTCCCTGACAGTTACCTACCTACTTCCTTAATGTTCAACCCAGTACTCTGTTAAGCCATTCCATCACTTTTTTAAAAGACCTAAATTGTAGTTAATATATGAAATGAAACTTGTGGTTCCATGATCAAGAATATAGTTCATTCTTCATTCTCAGCTATATTAGAAATAGCTGATTGAGCATGTTTGTTGTTCATTAGTCTTTCATGATGAGGCAATCCTTAATTTTTCACAGTAATGGGATGCTAAATTGTCATGGATAACAACAAACAAAGGAAGTTGGTGAAATGCCAAAATTAAACACCAGTTTTCAGAATTAAAAAAAAAAATCCCCACTTAAATTGTCAATTGAGTTTTACATACGAAAGTAATTGAAGAAACCAACTACTTTTGTAAATAATCAAATGCTGTGCTTGTAGACAAACCCACACACATCAGAAAATTATAGTTTATAAAAGTGGAAAAGACAGAAGGAATTCTTGTTGTTTAAAGGAAGTTGTCAAAAAAAGTGTCTTAATATTTAGCGTATTGGTGTGAATTATATAGTATTTAGGGATAAACAACTAAGGTAATATGTTTTTAGTTTCTCTCTTTTGCCTTTCCCTGCATACCCTAACAGAGTGGCGTTAATGAAGAGCCAAATTGTAAACTCTAAAGAAATCCAGTGTCAAGACTTCCAGAAACACAGGGATAATGCTACCTGAAGGAGCAAGGAGAGGACATGTTCACATTTACAAAATGCATCATTAACAGCCATGAAATTCTTGGGATTGGTTATATAATACTATAGTCTTTTCCCTTGTGAGATTGTGACCTTGGCAGAGGTCAGTTCATGGTTTTTTCTCAACCCAGGTTGAGTCACACAGGCCTGTTGGTAGATTCTGGACTTGTATTCACACACAGCTGGCTTCAGACCTTGTTCTACTCCTTAGGTGGCAGAAGGCTTTGGGCAAAGGACCCAAACTTTGAGGCTCAGTTTCTTCACCTCTCATGTGTTGTATGAAGGTAAGGGGGATAACCAGAGGGACAAACTTGGTACATATTAGTAGCTTGAAAATCAGTTGATACCAGGGAAACAAGGGGAGAACTAAAGGCCAGTTAGATTTGTAGACAAGCTAGTATGTTCTTGTTCTTTCATAGTTGCCTGGTAAGATATGGTAGTCAATCAAACAAGTGCAGTGATTGAAATTTGCTGTACATACCGTACATGAATCATCAGCATAACTGGTCAGTTTTGAAAGGTTATAATTATAATAAAATATAGTTAATACCTCTAGTGTAATGAACATTATTTTTGAGTTATAATCAACATATATTAGTTTTAGGTATATAACATGACCATTCAACATTTGGTATATAGTTCAATGTCTAGTTAACATCCTTCATCACACAGTTACAAAATTTTTTTCTTCTGATGACAATTTTTTTTCTCTTTTTTTTGCTTTTTGATATGTGGGTAGCTCCCTGGCTGGGAATTGAACCCAGGCCGCAGCGCTGACAGTGCCAGCGCCGAAGCCTTAAGCCACTACACCACCAGGGAACTCCCTGATGACAATTTTTTTGAGAACTACTCTTTTAGCAACTTTTAAATATACAACGCAGCATGATTAACTATTGTCACCAGGCTTTATATTACGTCCCCTAGGCCTTATTTTATAACTGGAAGGTTGTATCTTTTGACCACATTTTACACATTTCTCCCACCACCTACACTCCTGCTCTGGCAACCACCAGTCTGTCCTCTGTATCTGTGAATTAGTTCAGGCACAGGGGTGGGGCAGGGTGTGGCAGGGAGGTTGGTGGCTTTTTTGTTTTGTTTTTTTTTACCTTCCACATATAAGGGAGATTATACAGTATTTGTCTTTCTCTGTCTGACTTATTTCACTCAGCATAATGCCCTCAGGGTCCATCCATGTTGTTACAAATGGCAGGACTTCTTTCTTTTTATGGATGAATAACATTGCAGGGTGTATATGGATGTACGACACTATTCAGTCACCTATAGATGGACATTTGTGATGCTTCCATGTCTCAGCTGTTATAAATAATGCTGCAGTGAACATGGGGTGCAGATGTCTTTTCAAGTTAGTGTTTTCTTTTTCTTTGGCCAAGTACCCAGAACTGTAATTGCTGGATCATATGGTAGTTCCATTTTAAATATTTTGAAGAATCTCCATACTGTTTTCCATATTGGCTGCACTGATTTACATCTCCATAAAGAGTGCAGAAGAGTTCCCATTTTTCCACATCCTTATTAACACTTGTTATTTCTTATCTTTCTTTATGATAGCCACTCAGCAGATGAGAAGTGTTAACTAACTCCTTGTGGTTTTAATTTGCATTTCCCTAATGATTAGTGATGTTGAGCACCTTTTTGTGTTCCTGTTGGCCATCTGTATGTCTTTGTTAAAATGTCTGTTCATATCCTTTACCGATTTTTTAATTAGATTGCTTGTTTATTTTTACTATTGAGGTGTATGAGTTTTTATATTTTTTAGATATTAACCTCTTATCTGATACATGATTTGCAAATATTTATTCCAGTCTCATAGGCTGCCTTTTCATTTTGTTCATAGTCTCCTTTGCTATGCAAAAGCTTTTTGGTTTGATGTAATCCCACTTGTTTATTTTTGCTTTTTTTTTTTTCCTTTATTTTGGTGTCAAATCCAAAAAAAGTATTCCCAAAACTGATGTCAAGAAGCTAACCCTGTTTCTTCAAGGAGTTTTATGGTTTCGAGTCTTACATTCAAGGCTCTAATCTGTTTTGAGTTAAATTGTGTACAATGGGAGAGAGTGACACTGTGTTCTTTTGCATGCAGCTGTCCAGTTTTCCCCACACCATGTATTGAATAAACCATCTTTTCCCCATTGTGTATTCTTGGCTGCTTTGTTGTATGTTAATTGATCATGTATGCGTGGGTTTATTTCTGCACTCTGTATTCTAGTCCACTAGTCTGTGTGTCAGATTTTATGCCATTACCGTACTGTTTTGATTACTTTACCATTATAATATAGTTTGAAATCAGGAAGCTTGATGCCACCAGCTTTATTCATCTTTCTCAAGAATGCTTTGGCTATTAGAGTCCTTTGTGGTTTCAAAAAAATTTTTTTAATAAATTTTGTCCTATTTCCATGAAAAATGCCATTGGAATTTTCATAGGGATTTTACTGAATCTGTAGATTGCTGGACATTTTAGCAGCAGTCTTCCAGCCCATGGGCATGGAATATCTTTCCATTTTTTAAGTCTTCTTCAATTCCTTTCACCACTGTTTTATAGTTTTTAGTGTATGGTCAGTCTTTCATCTCCTTGGTTAAATTTTTTCCTAAGTAGTTTATTTTTTATGCTCTTTCAAATGGGTTTGTTTTCTTAATTTCTCTTTCTAATAGTTTGTTATTAGCATATAGGAACACAATAGATTTTTTTAATATTGAATTTTATACCCTTTAACTTTTCAGAATTTATTAATTCTAACAGATTTTTGGTGGATTATTTAGGTGTTTCTATATATGATATGTCATATGCAAATAGTGACCATTTTACTTTCTTTTTAATATGAATGATGTTTTTGTTTCCTTTTTCTTGCTTTAATTGCTCTATGAGTAGGCTATCCAGTACTGTGTTGAATAAAAGTGGCAAGAGTAGGCTTCCTTGTCTTATTGCTGATCTTACAGGAAAAGCTTTCAGTGTTTCACCATTGAATATGTTGTTAGCTGTGGGCCTGACACATTTGGCTCTTATTATGTGGAGATACCTTCCCTCTATAACAACTTTGCTGAGAATTTTTAACCATAAATGGGTGTTGAATTTTCTCAAATGTTTTTTCTGTATCCATTGAGATGGTCACATTTTTATCATTTATTTTAATGTGGTGTATCACATTAATTGATGTGAGGATGGTGAACCATCCTTGGATCCCAGGAATAAATCCCACTCAATCATCATATATGATCCTTTCAATGTATTGTTGAATTCAGTTTGCTGATATTTTGTTGAGGATCTTGCATTTAGGTTCATCAAAAAAATAGGTCTGTAATTTCCTCTTGCATCCTTGTTTGGTTTTAGTAATAGGATAATGCTGGCCTCAAAAACTGAATTTGAAAGTGTTCCCTTCTCTTCTGTTACCTGAAAGAGATTGAGAATATCAATCATTTAAGTATTTGTTGGACTTTACCAACGAAGTCATTTGGTTGCTCCCGGACTTTTCTGTGTTGAAAGTTTATTGATTACTGGTTTAATCTTCACACTAGTAATTAGTCTGTTCAAATGTCTTATCTCTTCATGATTCAGTCTTCATAGGTTGTATGTTTCTAGAAATGTGTTCATTTCTTCTAGATTTTCCCATTTTTTGGTATATAATTGTTCCTGTAGTATCTTATGATCCTTTGTATTTTTGTGATGTCAGTTGTAATGCATTCTTTTTAATTCTTACATTTTGAGTTCCTTTTTGTCTTGGTGAATCTAGTTAAAGGTTTATTAATTTTGTACATATTTTCAAAAACATAGCTCTTAGTTTCATGGATTCTCTACTATCTTTTGGTCTCTATTTCATTTATTTCTGCCTTGATCTTTATTTTTCTTCTTTCCACTAACTCTGGGCTTTGTTCTTTTTTCTAGTTCCTTTAGGTGTAAAGTTAGGTTATTTGAGATAATTCTTGTTTCTTAATGTGGGCATTTATTGCTGTGAACTTCCTTCTTAAAACTACTTTGGCTTTCCATAAGTGTTGGTATATTGTATTTCCATTTTCATTTGTCTCAAGATATTTATTTCTTTTGATTTCTTCTTTGACCCATTGTTCAGTAGCATGTTGTTTAATCTCCACATATTATGAATTTTCCAGTTTTCTTCTGGTAATTGCCCTCTAGTTCCATACAATTATGGTTTAAAAAAAAAAAAAAAAGATGCTTGATATAATGATTAAGATAGGTCTCTCCAAAAGAATGTTTCATGTGTGCTTGAGAACAATGTATGTTCTGTTTCTTTTGAGTCAGATGTTCTGTATATGTCTAAGCCCATCTGGTCTAACATGTCAAAAAAAGTCAAAGCCTGTATAGAAGTTCTGCCTGAATAATCTATCCATTGATATAAGTAGAGCATTAGAGCCTCCTACTATTATTGTACTACTGTCTGTTCATTAAATCTATTAATATTTGCTTTATATATTTTGGTGTTCTTATGTTAGGTACATAAATACTTACAACTAATATGCTCTTGTTGGATCGATTCCTTATCATTATGTAATGACCTTCTTTAAATTATTATAGTGTGCTTTCCTGTTGTAGTTGAACCTTAATTGCTGTTGACACAGTAGTGGGTAGGATTGATGCTTAGGCTCACTGGCTATGGACAAGCTCCTGTGCCGGGGCTGTCCCCAGGGAGTGGGATTCACATTAGTGGGCCTCTGGGGCCTGCCAACTCCAGTCTTCGAGTATGTGATTTGTGGAGGTGGTTGGGGGTGTTCTGGTGTTGTATGAAGCTGGCCACCAGGTGTGTTGGTTCTGGGGCCTGTTGGAATGTGCTCCAATGCAGGCCCAGGGCAGCCACTTCTGTGCCAGGACACCTGGTGGGAGCTGCAAAATGATCTGTGGTTGGTCTCTGCCCATGATAGGTTTGATATAACTAGGAGAGGCTATGCTACAAATTGAGACCAGCTGCCATGAGTGCTTGGCTCGGGGCTACTTAGCAAGAGATTCAGAGCACACCAAGGTCAGCCGCTGCTTGTCTGGGGTTTGTTGACCTTTGAGAGATTTTAGGAAATACCTCAGTGCTATCTGAGGCTGGCCATTTGTTAGGAACAGCCACTGAAAGGTTCAGGCCTTTGTGTGTGAATTGGTTGGAACAGGGTTTCAGGGTGGCACCAGGGTGAGGCACATGGTGTTAGCCAGGTTGATGGAAACTCAGATTTCGTGTCTGTCTACATCTGTAGGCTGGGTGAGAGGAGGGCTCAACAAAAGAATAATGGCTCTTGCTAGCATTTCTGTCCTAGAGAGAGCTCCCCTCTTGCCCTTGCCCTAAAGCAAGACAGTTCATTTCTTCCCCATATGTCCTGGCACTTTTCAAGCCACTGTCCCTTCCCTGGAGATTAAGATAAGTGTTTGTGATCCAGTAATTCTTAATCATCACATGTGAGTGTGAGTCCAGCCCATTTGGCATCTCTGCACTTCCTACCAGTCTTCATATGGCTTTTTCTTTATACACGTAGTTACATATATAGTTTGGCTAGTTTTCAGATGGTTCTCAAGGGTGCTTGTTCCATAATTTAGTTGTAATTTTTATGTGGTCATGGAAGGAGGTGAGTGCAATGTTTAGCTACTCTGCCATCTTGACTGGAAGTCAGAAAACCACTCTGAATTCTTTATGAATCAAATTACTTATCTTTATTTCATTAATTTGTTTGTTTTTTGTTTTTTCTTTGTTTTTTCATTTGGGACATATTCCTCTGTCTCCCCATTTTGTTTAACTTTTTTTTTTCCTATGAATTAGATGAAACTGCTACCTCTTCCAATCTTAAAAGAGTGGCCTTGGAGTTCCCTGGTGATGCAGTGGCTTAAGGCTTCGGCACTGGCGCTGTCAGCGCTGCGGCCTGGGTTCGATTCCCAGTCAGGGAGCTACCCACATACCAAAAAAAGCAAAAAAAAAAAAAAAAAAAAAAAAAAAAAAAAAAAAAAGAGTGGCCTTGTGTAGGAGTGACCTCTGTGTAGACTATTTGTACAGAGTGGTTTGGGCAAGCTGGCTAGAACTGAAGCACATGCCTGGCTCTGTGTATACCCAGGTGTGCTGGCACCCTCCAAGGATTATAGTCAGCCCTTATATGTACGTTAAATTAGAAGGCTATCTCTGAGGCTGCATCTGTGGAAAAAAAGGCTAATAAGCCTGTTTCACAGAAAGACTCAGTGCCACAGTCTGTTGCCTTTCTGCTGTGTCTTGGGGGTGGTAGCTGGTAAGATCTCTTTCTCTGTTACAGTCCTATGGGACCTGCAAGGGTAAGTCCTGCTGACCGGCAGAGCCAAGTGATCTAGAGGTGTCCCCTGGGCAGCAGCAGCAAAAATTGGGATGCTCGATAAGGGTACAAGCTTCTTTCCAACAAAGCTGGAACAAGGCAGGAGAACTCAAAGATGTCACATGCTGGCCTCTATCTTTGGAGAATATTTCAGTAGGCCCAGATGTGTATTACATTAGATGCCTGGCTCTCAGGCTGATACTTTAAGAGAAGCAAATATACCTCTTTCACAGAATGTCTGGGTACTTTTCAGTCATCAGCTGCCTCTGCAGTGTGTCCTGGAGTGTATAAGTTTGTATGTGTGGACTTCTTAAGAACTTTCTCTCAGCTTGCTATACCCTTGTGGGTATCGTAGATGCAGACTTTGCTTGCTTAACAATCTAGATGTTTTGGGGGCCCATCACACAAGTACAGGTCTTAAAAGTTGGTGTGCCAGATATAGGCTTCAAAGCCTTCACTATTCAGAGAGGAGTTTGGGATTCCGAGTTCCCTCCTGATTGTAGAGGTGGGATTTATGACTAGATTGTGTCTTAGCCTCTCCTACCTACTTTATTGTGAAATTTTTCTTGCTTGTCTGAGTATGAGTAGCTCAGCTAAGGTTTTATTTTGTTTTCTTTTTTTCTGAAAAAAAACAAAACAAATGTTCCATATGTAGCTGTAGATTCAGTGTGTCACAGAGAAGGTAAGTTGTCTCCTTGAACAGAAACATACCGCATTTTCGTGATGACTCATAAACTCTGCTCTCCTGTACAATCATAGGGTGATTATGATTACAGGAGATTTTCACTGTAGTGCCAGAAAGTGTTTGTTAGTAAGAAGCCCAGAATCAGAAGTTCGCTGTGTTCAGTGCTATCTACCTTCATGTATCTTGCAAGTATTAGTAACTAGTTTCTAGACCAAGATGTTTCTATAGGCCACTTACATACAACATATAAAATGTACATCTTGAGCTGATGAAAATAAGAAATGTGACCCACTCCATAGTAAACAATGCCTAATTGCTAAATTTTTCCCATATTTTTTATTACTAGGTATATTATAAATGTGAGAAATGTTTTCATCTCTGGGTCTATCAGGAGTGACTATAAATTGATGACTGATGATTGTGTATGTATGTGTATTTTAAGCAAAGGGAATTTGTTTAAATAGTTGTCCTTCAAAGAATAACTTTTGAAATTCATGTTGATTCCAGAAATTCAGAATTTACTCAAAATATCTTTGGACTTTTTCTCAGAAATGCTTAAAATTCGTGGAAGAAAATTATATTTATGATTTACAGTTTATGTGTCATCTCTGCATAGAAACAGTACTACTGAGATAGATTATTCTCTGTATGTGTCAGTTTTACTTTGCAAGACTTTTGGCTACTTCTCAAAATTCAAGGTACTTTCAGAGTACAAAAACTGATCATCACTGAGGACATTGAAAAGATTCTTAAAGCAATTACAAAAGGGGAGTGTTTTCATGTTTTTAAAACAAAGATACTTACCTTACAAGTATGTGCATGGCCTCCAGAGGACTGTTCAGAAGCAAGAGACTAATTTGGAGGGTTCTGATGGGTTTCTTTTTATAAAGCTGTCGTATCAGGCATATCATTTGTAGAGCCTTCCTGCCTCTGTCAGACAAGAATATTTTCATCACTTCCTTCATTCTTAGGGAGTATGACACCTGATAGGGATCAAGGTAGAATTCAGGAAAGCTAAACATTTGCAGATCAGGTGAGGAAAAAGAAAGATTGGGAAGAGAAAATAGGAGAAGATAAACACTGTAAGACAAAGTAGGAGGAGGAAGTTACTATGTCCAGATATTCCCTAGGTATTATTTGCAGTGTTCTTGTAGATGACAATTACTACTGAGCATTTACCATGAGCCAATTTTCATGCTTGTTACTTGATATTCAATATATTATATAATTCCTCCAATAACTGCTTCTAAGGGAGGTGTCTTTTCTAGTTCTTCATGAGTAAAGGAAAAGGAGGGATTTTTTCCTGTAAGTTAAATGGCCTAGAGAGGATTCAAACACATGTTTCTCTGATTTCAAAGCCAGGGATCTCTCAAATCACATCAAGAAGCTAACAGGCAGTATCCCACTCTTGATTTCTAGGAAGACAGAAAGTTCAGTTACAAGTAAGACTCTCTCTTAAGAAATTAGAACAACCTGTTTGTCACTCTGATCCTGTCTTGTGTGCTTTCTGTGAATTCTATCAGATACCTTTATTTCAGACTTAGCCACCTTTTAAGATCTCCAAGCACATGCTTGGAACCACAGTTAGCCATTGTGGTACTATTTGGTACTGTTTTATTTAATTGGTTGTCTTTCCCTTTAAATCTGTATTAATTTTTTCTGCATAGGTTTTTGGTCCATTTCTGTTTTTCCCATGACCTGAATACTGCTCTGTCATGGTAGGCTACCATTAGGAATTAATTATCTTAATTAATTACCTCTCAAATGGAAATAGTTGACATAGGTTAATACGGATATTTCTCTATACATCATTAGTGGCTTAGGTTTTTCATTCCTCTCCACCACACCTTCATCCCACACATCACTTCCCACTTTCCTTTGTAAACTGAGATAAGAGGGGCAAGAAAGCAGGAAGTCTTTTCTTCCATCTCACTTCTGACTGCTCGTGACTACAACGCCTACTTTAATTGGTCAGTTTCCCCAAATCTCTGAGGGATGTTTTATCTGTGGATTAGGACATCAAGTCCTTGATAGGAGAAATCATGTCTATCTAAATGTTACACACAGCTCTTGACACAATGCAAGGACCTCCAACTGACCAACCGTAATTGTGGTACACTCGTGGGAAGCACAAGTCAGGCCTGGAGTCCTGTTCTTTGTCTTAACGTTGTGACAATTTTTTTGCCCTGTGAGCTATTACTGGTGCACAAGTTTAGAGTGGCCCAAAAGTAGGTATACTGTTGAATCAATGAAATTCATCACAACAGAGCGGAATTTGTGTTGTACTGTGTGTCCCAGTGTACTGGGCAGGTTCGAGGAATGTTATAGTGTTGATCAAGACATTTCAAGCACTTACAAGATTAAACAGTGTTAAACAAATATAAAAGTAATAAACAATTTAATAAAATGCAAATAAACTATACTGCATACCCAGTTTGGGGCCACCTTGCATGTTGTGGGAGCCCCTGGTTCTTCGGAATTAGGCATGTTGGATTAAAACGTACCTACGTAGATTTCAGCTTTGAGGGGTGATTGAGCTTTTTGTTTAATAGAAGGCGACTCATTTCCTCTAAGAGACTTTTGGTTTTCTGCTGCTAGTAGGGTGGCATGGGTGCAGACTTTCCTTCTAAGACCACTTGTTAGTCTCCTTTCAGTCGAGCTGCCCTTCCTCATTCCTCTCTTCTGCCTCCTTCCCTTTCAGCTTTCCCTCTTCCAGCTCTGTTTCTCATTCCTTGGGGTGACAATCCAGGGTTTTCCCTGTGGGGATCCAACTATTCTTTTTGCTCTATGAAACATCTATCATCAGTGCCTTGGATTTTAATATCTGGACAGACGTATGTGCTCCATCAAGGGAGAAGTGCAGTGGAATGTGGTGTGGTGTGTGCCAAGACTAATCTATTCTAGAGATGCTGGTACTCAGTCTTGGGCAACTGGGCAATTCGCGTGTAGCTTTTGCTTAATGTCTGAGTGATTGGAGGGAGAAGGACTTTGGTCTGTCTCTCCTTTTGTGACTTAACTCTTTTTGCACCTTGAGAGTATGAGTGAGTGTGATTTCAGATGAAGAATACTTAACAGTCAGTCAGGAAGATGAAATTTCACTGAGATGCAGAACACAGGAAGAGAAAATGTGTGAAAAATCACGTTGATGGGGTTGTCTTGGTAGCTGGTAGAGCAGAGAAAGGAAATTCCCGCACAGCAGGCCTTAATGAAACTGGCAGGCAGGGGTGTTGGCCTGTGGGAGAATACTGGGGAGGAGTACAGAAATGGAGAGCAAATAAAGGAGTCCTAGGGGCCTATCAGACATTCTTTCTCTGTACCTAATTTATTCTTTAAGTGAGTTTCCAGATGAGAATTGTTTTTCCCATAAATTTGCATCAGTAGTTTTAAGAGCATGGTTTTACACTTCCAACACAAGGGGTTAACCAAATACTAGGCAGTATTATGGTTTGGTACTAAATATTTTCAATCCCAAGGATGGTTCATGAAGGGTGGACATTTATATCTGTGTATACCAGACTTAGTATATGGACATTCAGCTTTTCAGAGGAGATAAGCAGGACATGGTCATTACGTGATAAAGGGATTCATCATGTGATTCTATTAAAGACACACATGTACAATATACATTCCTCAAGGGCTTTAAAAATCTCATTTGATTTTCACATAACTTTTCTGGAATTTTTATATGTATTACATTAAGCAAGCCTATTACCAAGATAAATAGAAATCCTATTTCCTTATTGCCTGAGTCACTTAAACAAGAACCCACATCATTTTTTCTTATGATTCATAAAGTATGCTATCCTGTACAATCCTGGAATGACCATGATTATAGGATATTACCAAGGATCCACCATTTACTTATTTGCTTTTCTTATTTTTTATATTCTTTCTCCCTCTGCCAGTGTGTAAAATTCTTGAGAGCAGAATATTGTTTCTCTTCTTCATAGATGTATTTATTATACTGCTTAGAACATTTTGTGACACATAATAGGTGCTCAGTAAATATTTACTAAATGAGTGATATTGGGAGATCTTGGAAAGTTTGCCTCACATGAGAGCCAAAGGTGACAGCCAGTCCAGAACTGCTTTACCTCACCTGCCATGATGTTATCTGTCTTTAGAGTCACTGCCAAGGCTTTCATGTGAGAGGGCAGCGTGTTCCCAGGGCAAGGAGCAAGAGACTAGGAACTGGAACATAGAGTGTCCCTACATGCCAGACCCGGCAGGGGCACACAGGGAATTATTTGCCTTCAATAGGTAAAATATTGGTGGGAATAACAATTTTAACATTTACCTTTTAGAAACTTCTGCTGACGGCTCTCCCCATTTGAGGTTGGTGGCTGTGAGATTGTCATTAGCTTCCACAGCAAGGGCCCAGCAACTTCCGCCTCCACCAAGTGCTTTTTAACAAGTAAATGGCTTAGAAAAGGCAAAGCCCCAAATTTTGCTGGTAACTCAAGGCTGACATAAATAACTGTCCTTAGAAGTGGAAGGCCACGTTACAAGGATGTCTGTCACTCTAAGCTTCCTTACCTCCAGAAGAGATCATGAGCTTAGGCACAAAGAAGGGATAAAATCCCCATTTTAGCTGAAGATGTCTATTAAAAGAGGGGGGAAACGGCTAACCCCTGTGCTCCTGCTTTGCACTTGGTTCTGGCAGAGAGAGAGGAGAGGCCCACACCTCCTGCTGTTCTCAGTGGGGTCCCTTCAAGAGCAGTGCTTGTATTAACCACTTCACTGTTTTGTCCCCATCTCGTTATCTGTTCTTGTTAGAATCTTTATTATTCATGGATGCAAAAAAAAAAAAAAAAAAACCCATCGTTAAACCATCATAAATATTCATAACACTGCAATTGTGTGCATTTCATTAGCCACTTGGCAAAACTTCTCTGAAGTACCAGAGTTTTAAGGAAATCTGGTTAATGAGACCAGAGCCCAGGAAATGCAGGGTGGCTTTCCTGCTTTTACATTATTTGATTTTAACCTGAAAACAAATGCAGAATATAAATAATAATTAAAAGAGATAAGCAGGGGAGGCGTTCCCTTGCAGTGAAGAGCCACACATTCCTCGGCTTTGTCTTATTGTGCTTTTGTGTCGAGCAAAAGATAAGCATAAACACTACTGTTAGAGAGGGAATCACGAGGCTGCATTGCTAATGGATTTATCCAGGAGCCTACCAAGGCCAGATAAACCCCCAGCTTTGGTTAACAGGGACTTCTCTTCTCAAGTTCTGTATAATTACTGACATCAGGTTGGAGTTGAGATAAGCATGGCCCTTTTCTTGGACTTATTATAGCAGACAGCTGGCCGTCCCATTTTTAGGTCTAAGAAAGAGTTATATCCATCTCTCTCTCTCTCTCTCTTTAATCCAGTTTATCTAAACTGTGCACTCTCCATCAGGACTGAGAGCTTTTCAAGGGAGTAAAAGAGAACCCAGCAAACTTCTGCAGCTGCCAAGTAGAATTGGGATAATGTGCTTCTCCACTGCCACCCCCTCCTATCAGAACACACAGATTGGAACCAGTGAGAGTATTTTTTGTTTTGTATCACAAATTCATGCCTTGAAACATTTATTTCCTGTCTTTTCAACTTAAGGATTCTTACTCCTGAAAAGGGATTTTGAAACAGCATGAGTGTGTAGTGAGAAAATATTTATACCAAAATGTTCTGTGGCCCTCGCCCGCACTTATTTAGGATGCCCCCATGCCATTACTGACAGCATTCATGTTTGAGAATGAGATGCCTTCACAACGGCTAACAGGTGCCAGAAAATATCGGTAACATTCCAGACTGCTCAGCAAGTCCTGCTTTCCCTGAGGAGCTTATGCTAAGTAGAAATGAGTTACCACCTACCCACATATTAGACTGGCTGCTGGCACATCACTTTGGTAGGCAATGTCGCATGTCACTGGCAGAGCGCTCCGGAACCCCAAGCCGAGGGCCAGTGAAGGCAGGTTCTCCCTGGTCTGCCCCTGTGCAGTTAGAGGGGGTCCCCTCTCCTCACTGTCATTCCCGAGCACGTCTGTCGTGGTGATTGGCGTTTGTCTCACTGTGTGTTGGCTCATCTCAAATACTTCTAATTAAAGCCTTAACTCTTGTAACTCCTCCCTGTGCCAAATGACACGGGGTATCAGCAGGGACAAGGGGCTCTTTCCCCTGTTTTATACTTGACCCTATGAAAAAGAAAAGTCTGAGTCTTCAAGAAAATCAAGGCTGTCATTTTATATAATTCATTATGTCAATTTAGATGTAGTGACCTTTGAAACATGGCCAATTTCTCCAGTACTATAACATTGAAATCCCAAATCAGGTTTTTAAAATTCTAGCAGTGTTAATTACTCCCTCTGTGCTTCCTCTTGCGTTTTCTTCACCGCCCTCTTATTTTTATCATATTTGTTTAATAGACTATTTTGCTTGCAAGATGCTATGATTCACTCAGGCTAACTCAAATAATGAAGACTGACTTTAAGGATGCCTATGTTAATCATGGAGTCAGAATCTCATGAAAACTTCAGCACAGAAGCCAGGTGACGAGCAGGCATTACGGGGACTGGAACTAGGTGGTGACTCTGGATTGAGGAAGCCGCCCCGTGGGCTGAGCCGGCAGAAGTGAGGGCTTTGCGGGAAGTGTGACTAAGGCGGTTTCCACGATCTGCTCCCTTCTTGTTTATCCCCTTTTCTTCTGACTCACTCTATTTACACGTCCTCTCAAGAAGGGTTTGCTAATTGTCCGGGGTAATTACTAAACAGCAAGTAAGGGCAGAGACATCTTTTTCTTGCCAGAACGTTTGCGGACCAGCCCGTGGGCGCGGGCTGCTGAGGCAGGGGCCCACCCTCCGCCCCGTCCGCTGTGACCCATAAACGTGACTGCGGTGGCCGAGGACTGCCTCCTTTCTTTTCCCCGGAAGGGACTGTGGCTATGACCGACGTGTAGACCCCCGTCACGATGGGCGGCTTTGCCCGTGGGCGCGTCCCCTACTGCCGGCAAAACGCCCAGGCGCCCCGCGCGGGCCCACAGCGCGGTGCCTGAGTGACGCTTCATTCTCCTTTCCTGCAGCCAGAGTAAAGCCACTTGCACTTGGCGTGTGATTTTTACATCACGTGCTTTCCACAATAAGGAATTACAGAGGAGTCTGGATTCTGAAACGTGATGTAGCTCAGTTCCCTCTGTCCTTTCCACTTCCTTTTTCTAGATCTGCAAGGACCAGGTCACTGCGGGCCGTGGACAGGGCCGTGTCTCTGCGTGTGGGCTGCCCGTCCCACCCCCACCGCGTGGCTGAGCAGCGGGGGCTTATTCCTCACAGACTGGAGGCTGGGACGTCCGAGATGAAGGTGTCAGCATGGCTGGGTTCTGGGGAGACCTTCTTCTCGTGTCCCCAGAGTGGAGAGCAGAGAGAAGCCAGCTCTCTTTCGTTTCTTTTCACGGGGACACTAATCCTACATCGTGAGGACTCCATCCACCCTTAGGACCCAGTCAGCATTCAGGGCCCTGTCTTCAGGAGCATCACACCGGGCATTAGGGTTTCAACATGTGGATTTTTGGAGGGACACAAACATGCGGTCTGAGATAAGGCAAAACCTCACTTTAAGATGGGAAATTTGCTGCGATTCCAGCTGTTCTCTCTTGTACCCTGGAGTCGCTCAGTGGAGGAGACTATGGAAGAAGCCCCTCCCAGCACCCAGCAGAAAAGCTGTTTTGAAGAATACAGATTTGTACGGTGGTCTTACGGGAGTCTGAGCCTATTTCTTTAGAGGGAAGGCTGGAGATTCCTCCTCAAAATATAAACTCCTTTCACTTAACGGTGTGTCCCTCAGGGCCTCAGAGAGACATCACCGAAGCTAGGATAGGGCGGGAGGCGTACTTAGGTCAGCACCCTGCAGAGCTTGTAGTCTCTTTACGTGGCTATGCTTCAGTCCCTCCTGTAGATTGCCCAGTGGGATTGCTCCCAGATGACAGCTTCATCAAGATTCAGTGACCACAGTGGGCAGCACAGCTATGTAGCCCCTGGTACAAAATTATGCTGGACAAGGGCCTCTCTCTGCCTGGGCATGCCTCCCATCACATAGTCATCTTTCAGTTTTTTCCTGCATGTATGTCCACAAACCTGATTAGAACAAAGAAAGGGATTAGAAGCAGAGGAAATATTGTACTGGTTGGAAAAATCAATCTTCCCTTTAGCAAACGTCCCACCCAAAAAAAAAAAAAAAGTGATTACTTTGAGTCAGGTTCTTGGCTCTGTCCATATTGCTTGAAAGGAGAACTGTCTGAAACTTGGGGGGCTTCTTCCGAAAGGCTATGTGTACCTGCTGCATACAGTAACTACGAGGCTCCCTGATGACAGTTAGCTTTGCTGCTGCCCCACGGGATTGGAGGGCGTTGCGGTCAGTCTGCACGGAAGCAGTGCTCACCCACTTTCCCTCCCTGCTCTCTGTGGTGCTGTCCGAGTTGGGGCCGGCGCAGTGTTTGGCGTGTGAGCCTGCTGTGAACAGCTTAGCGAAGAGCCTGGTGTCTTCGGTGGACAGAGTAGATACTAAGTCTTGCAGGCAGGATCGATGATAACAGGAAGAAAAAGAAGCAGAACTAAGAGATGAGGACAGCCAAACAGATTCCAGCTAAAACTGATTCAGCTTGCTAATGAATCCCCTAGCTAGTACTGAATTCTTGATACTCTCCTCACTTCTCAAATCAAGTTACAAAATTGATTCCATGCCAGTTACAAGGGGCAGAGCTGTCACTTACCGGGGAGATTAACTTGCTTTGTTGAATACTGACGGGACCAGAGAAGGGCAAGACCCAGGCAGAATGCAGGGCACTCTAATTCATGGTAATTTCAAACATCTTAAGTAGGAGTAAACTGAGGGTTTGTAATTTGCACCTGTGTATGATCCAGACTAAGGTAAACCCAAAGAAGGAATTCAAGGACGTCCCAAACCAACATGAATTTTGGTCACCCCATGGGACCTTGTGCCCAAACTGGTTAGCCCTGTGGAGGGGGACAGAGTCTAGTCCTCCTGCACTCAGAGCATCCTGACACTTGGTCAGCTACACCGATCAAGAACGTTTGGGGCCCAAACATTGGTGTAAGTAATGATGGTTTTGCCTGGTTCCAGAATGTTGGGGAACTCTGTGGGTATGAAAGTCTGATGAGTTGAGAAAAAGACACCAGGGACCCAAAGTGTCAAGTGATACACCCTGCCAGAACAGATAGTTTCCTGTTTACATCTGGGGTTCTGCAAAGTCCTCTGCACTGGGGTCAGATCTGTGAATGCCACAGTGCCTGGCTGGCCATCCCCTAGCAAGGTTTCTTGTAACCACTACAGTTTTGCACTGTGGGTTTAGATGTTATCAGTCTGATGTTTCACTGTATCTAAAGTGACCCTCAGTGCCCTGTCAAATATCACACCGTTCAACACAGACAATGCCAAGGAAAAAAAGGTGCTGGGAATATATAAAATGTAGGCGTGTGAATGTGTGCACGTGGGTCGGGGGAAAGTACTGAAAGAAGTTGACGGTACAACTCACATTTTTCTTACATGCTTCCTAACTTTTCGACAAGTTTGAATATGCACATAAACTGGGGATAGCTCGTGAAATGACGGAATTTAAGTTACATTTGCAAAGTCCACTTTTATAATAGAACCATTGACTCACAGACAAGAAATATTTGGGAAGCTGCCCGTTGTGCCGCCCCCAGTTACACTGCATGTGAAACGTCTTCAAGAAGGGATTCAAACGTCATTTGTTTTCCTTCGGCTGGAGCTCCTCATCAAGTTCTTGGGAATGAAGAGCAGCAGGATGGGGGCCTGTGCCCGAATCCTGGATCAGCCTGCTTCGGGGTGTCCCCCTGGGCTACCTGAGTTTCGTAGCGCTCTCCTGTTTCCCCGAGAGGAACGAGGGCCATCCTGTTTCCATTTAATTCCTCCAGAGCTTGTTGGGAGGAGCCATTAGTTTGTTTTATTCTTTATGCCTGTAAGATCTCAGGGTGAAATACTCTCAATAAACCGCACAGCCTATTACTGGTTTAAGTACCTGCACCTTCCAGGAGAAGCAGCGCACCGGCTCCCTGCAGGAGAAATAAATGGAGTCAGCTTTCGGGCTGGCACACTGTCTTCAGGACGAAATTGAAAAAGACACACATCTCCTTGTTCTGTCTCCTACAGAAAACGTGTCCAGATCTCGTAAAGCAAAGCGCACATTTCAGAGGAGTTACGTGTCCCACACACTGGGCTACACAGATCAGTTTTTTTATTTTTATTTTTGGTTTTTTTGTTTGTTTGTTTGTTTTTTTGGTCCCAAAGAACAATCTCTGAACGCGAAAAGGAGAGGACACCACGGTGTTGACAAAATACTTTTTCTAAGCTGTAAGACGAAACAGGTTCTTTCTCTTATTTTAGTGTCTTGTTTCATGGCTGTGAAGGGGAAAAAATGACTTGGGCTACCTGCATTTCAAGTGATATGTGCAGTTTGAGGGAACACCTGGCACTTGTGAACAAAACAGCATGCAAAAATATTTTGTCCTATTTTCTCATTGTAATTGCTCTTGGAGATTTTTTTCTTGTGGTCCCTCTCTTTGTGTTCTTGTCAAGATTGACAAGCATCCGTGTTACCAAGTGACATGAAGTTCTTGCTTGAATAATCATGACTAAAATCCAGGATATTTCAAAGCATGTTATTGACTCATAGAGCCACCCACTAGATTGAATTCTTCTGATAGCATCAGTGAGGTAGTACCCCAAATTGTCATGCCCCCCATGTACCTACTGTAGCTCTGGTGTTGGCATCCTAAGCCCCAGGTGTTAGGAGTTGTACTGCTAAAAGGGTTTATTTTATAAATGTTACAGAAAGCCTCACGTTGAGGAATTAAATGGAGTAAAAAAGCTGACAAGAAGAACTGAAAGTTGTTTTTATTTTTAGTGGGTGGTACTCTCTTGTCGACCTTCATTCTGGATGGAGCCTGTATCATGCAATTGCTGGGAATAAGATGGCAAAACACATGGGACACCTAGAATAGAGCGGCAGCAGTGGTTTTAACGCAAAGTAGAGAAATGCTGTTTTTCTCTCAGTGTATACTGAGGTTTCTTGGGAAGACAGTGTGATCCTCTCTAATGTAAATTGCTCAAAGGGTCATTATGCTGAACATGAGGCCTTTTCTCTTGCCTGATGTCTAAGGGTGAGTCCAAAAATTCTATACAGGAAGGACTTGAAGCTGCATTCTGTTTGCAAAGGGGAAGCAGGGGATGGGACTTGCACAAGCCTACTGTGTTCACTTAGGTGCTTTTTATTTTTCAGTGGTTTAGCTAATCACCTTGCCTCTCCCGGTCACCAGCAAATGAGTCCTTGGTGATGCCCTTGACCACTTGCTTGGGCAATGCAATACCCTGCCCCCCGCTTTTGCATCCACTTTATTTTCTATATAAAAGGATGCACAATTATTGCAAATTTACTTCTCACAGGGTCCATCAGCAGTTACAACTCCACTTTTAAAACAGGCACTCATATGCATTTAACCACTGAACGACTTGACTAATATAGTGGAAAGTATCAAACTAAAAACTGATGATGAATATTGACCTGATTATTTATAATCATTTCAGAAACACTTGTTTTCCAGAGGGACTGTACAAAATCATAATGCTTTTCACAGCATTTTTATCAATACTTCGCTGAAGGATGCTTACATTATCAGCAGAATATAAAACTAAGCTTTGCAAATAATCTCTAAGAAACCTTTGCAAACAGTTCCCGAGAAACTGTTAGAATGGTCAATGAGCAATTCATCAGAATTTTGTTGAACTTTTTTTTATATGACACCTAGATTATATACATTCTTGTAATAGATAAAAGATTCTAATTCTTTTCACTGGGATTAGAGATTCAAGTAAGTGTGTGTGTGTGTGTGTATGTGTGTGGTATTCCCCAAAATTTCCCCAGTGATTCTTTGTATAAAGCACCTTAGATGACTCCAGCATTGCAAATACTTTGCTATCAAGCAAACGAAGTGTAATTCATATAACACTGCTTATAGCCCCATCTCTGGTCAGGCCTGCTTTCCCGTTAGACTGTGCAACACTATCGGGAATTGGCCTTTCAATCAGGGATTCCAGTCACTTTAAAATTATCTTAGTCCCCAATCTTGCATATTACCCACTTTCTCTAATCTGTGTGTTAGGTACCCTTTACCTTGGTAAGAACCTGGACATCTCTCACTTTGGTGTAGATGCAGCCTCAGCTTCAGGAACAGCTATCTGATTATTCTTTAAAGGAGAACCTGAAATTGTCATCTTTTCCCTTACTTCCTTAGGGCACTACAGTAATTTCTCTGGACCACTGTCCTCATAATTTGCTTCAGTGACACTCAGATGTCATCTTGGGGGTTTTCTCATTTCTACAGTTACCTTTGCAGGTGCTATGAAAATTTACTCCATGCATTTCACCATTCTCTTACAACCTACAAGAGTTAACTAACCCTTTTCTATTTTGTAAGCAGCTCTTCATCCCATTTTGACTACTTGTAAAGAGGGTTTCTTTTAACTCTTAGCTTCCAAACTTTTTACTTCCCACTTTATTATTTTAAAAAAATCTCTCTCCCTTTATTTATGCATAATATAAATGTTTAAATTTCAGTTTCTCTACTGTATATTACTATACTATGCTTACCCATAGTGTCTGCCTTATGTTGTAAACTTTGAAAGTACAGATTATCAACATTAACTTCTCTACACAGCATTGAGTACAATGTTATGATCACTTAAATGCTTTTGATGATGATGGTGATAATGACAATGACAATGTAATGCTGTTCTGGTTTGAATCTATCAATAGGTGGTCCAGTACATCTTTTGTTTTGTTTTTTGTTTTGTTTTTTGTTTTGAATGTGAGTTCCTAATTTTATACAACTGTCATTCTTCATTAGCAAAAAAGGTTACAGAAAGTTATAATTAGTATTTAGTGCCCTGTCAAATAATTAAGTAGAATAAAAAGCTCTCAGTGAGTTTAATGTTAACATGGTATAATTAAAGCCAAGTCTTGAAATGCATTAGGTGTCTATTATGTCAGATATTTGAGGCTTTTTCCCTCTACAGATGTAATTTTCAAATTGTGCTTATAGCAATGTCATCATCAGAGACAAAAACTCACATCACTCAGGTGCAAAATGGGCTCGACAGTACCCAAAAAGAGCAATATTCAGAAAATTAGACAAATCACGTGTACAACCCTTCTACTTACTGATGAGAAAACTAAGTGCCAAAGATATTGTGTGACTTGCCCAAGGTCACACAGTGGTTAATTCTTCCTTGATATTAAGAATTGAGGTTCTGGGTTGTACTGAAGTGATTATTATTATTACCATCATTATTGCTTTCTGAAGTTTAAGATGTTTGCCAGAAAAATGCTTATTCTGTCGTTTTCTTGATGAGGTGAAAAAAGTATGTGCCAAGTAAAAGAACATAATTTGTATTGAGCTCTTGTGTTTAATAGTCATTTTAGGATGCAGGGCTCGTTATAGAGCCTGTTTTCAGGCTCAGATGCAGAAACAAGGCAGACATCTCACCATTTTCTCATCAGAATAGCTGTAATGTGCCTAGATACATGGCCATTTCTAACCCTGCATTTTTTGAGCTTCTCAGGCTTTCTTTGCATTATTTTTTCCTGTCCCCAAAGATTTTGAAAAATCAGCAGAGTACAAGTAGCCCCTGGAATAAAGGCGTCATTCAAGGAACAAAGAAGTAGAAGGAGGGTTTCAATTAAAAGGATGAAAATCTTTAATTTTTATTTAGGTATACTTGTATGGACACGTGTATATACAAATACAGATCGGATGGTTTTGTTTGTGTGTGGGTTTTCGTTTTTTTTTTTTACATTTTTTTTTTTTTACGTTTATATAATGTCAGCATTTCAAAACAGCACTCGATGAGTAAGTGCAAAGCAGGGCAGTACAGGCACAGGACCACACGGAGCTGGACTTCACACCCAGACGCACACACAATGAGTGGCTTCAATGGGGTGTCAGGAGTAAGCATGGAAAGCGGATCTGACTCGTGGGTAACCTCCAACATGCCAGCATCTATTAAACTGTACAGACAATGGGAGCAAGCCCATTGTAGGGAGATTTGTCTCACATCCGAGCGGCTCTGGGGCAAATGCATGGGAAAAACGCAGTGATGCCAAACCAGAGACAGACCTGCCCATTCATGGTTCGGAGGGAAACTAAAATGTGGGAGGAAGGCGAGAGACAAAAAAAATAAATAAACATCAGAAATAAAAGGGGGGTGGAGGCAGACGGGGTGTTGGTGGAGGTGGTTTCCAAAGCAAAGCTGGTGACCACAGCTCGGCGGAGCGATGAACGGTGGGAGGAGTTGAGACTGGTTTTCTACTTTGGGGAAACTATGAAAAATGGTGGCTGCCGTTGCCAAGGCACCAGAGAAAACAAAGTCTCTGGCAGTCCACAGGTGCTGTGTGACTCTTCCTTGCACAGTGACACAGAGGGAGACAGCCTCCATTTAACCTTCCTCAACAACCTGTTCGCCATCTTTCCCATCTGCGCGCTGCGTGACACTGGCGGGACTGTTCCTGGGGGGGAGGAACCAGTGTGTGAGAGCCACCACAAACCGAAAACCCAAGGGCAGAGCCGTTTCTGAATTTCCTAAACCTTCTCAAACCAACATGCTGGGGGTGGGGGGAGGTGGTGACACCATAGGGCTCCAACATCAGACCTTGAAAACACTGAGGACAAAATACGGATCAAAAAAATCATGTTGTTTCAGGTCCCCAGATGGCGGAGCCCTAAGATTGGGAGGGCGATGGCCACACGTGAGTCCTGTGTGGAGCGGGGTCTCGGCCATTTGTGACTCTTCTCAGGCAAGTATACATTGGATGTTTCAAAGCCTCAATGCATGGTTTGTATCCTGAAAGACTATTGTTCTCACTTACAAAAGACATAAGAATCAAATTAATACTTTATTATCAAACACTATATACAACAGAGGTTGCTAATAATACAGAATTTAAAGAACGCAGTTGTTTTTTTTTAATGTTTTTACTTTTCTTTCCTCTGCCACCCAAGAAAGTACAGTACAAAACAATAGTCTAAACTAACACCAACCGTTACCTGGTCTATTAAAGGATACACGGTATCCACTAATCAGACAGATCCTTATTTCCCTGCTTCATGTTGCAAAGCCCTTGGCAACCAGGGGCAAAGGTCGCTGGGGTTTGACTAAATGGGGCTGAGAGGCAGCTAAGGCTGCCCTTCAGACTTCTGAATTGTTTTTGAAATTAAAACTGCTATAAAGTTGCATTGACATCCTCCTAAGCCCCCAGAAGGTTGTAACACCACCACCAAAGGCCACCAGCACTTTGTGGACAAGAGGAAGACTGTCTGATACCAATCATCTTCTTGACAACTCCAAGGCAAGCGTTACGCACAATGACGTCACAGATAGGGAAGCGCACTGTCTACTGGCGTGGATAGTCTTGCTAATTTTTTTTCTTTACTTGATTTGTAGCGGCATGATGGTGAAGTAAAAGGGTCTAATTTCACGGTGAAAAATGAAAGACAGTGGCAGAGAGGGCCATGAGGAATTATTTCATCATTTGTTAGAGACAAATGCTAGAAAAACCACAGAAGTCACCATTTCTAGAATGAAATTAGCACTGCTAATGTAGTTACGCCTAACTCGAATCATTACAGGATCATTTGATTTGCTTGTGGTTATAGAACATGCAGTAGTATTTTGGTTCTATTGATCCATTTTCGAAGTGATCGTCCCACCCCACCCCACCCCCACATCCCACTGGACCAACAAGCCTGTAACTAATGACAAAAGGAAGTATTATTGGATATCACTGAGAGTACCGAGCATATAAATAAAGGAAAAAAGAATCCAATGTTGTGAACTTTCGTTTCAGTGAAATGGTGGCTGCCTTCTGTGACACGACTCTGCCACTCCAGAGAGGTTCCTGATGTCTGGGGGAGTAGGGCTGACTGTGCCTGCGAGGCGGGCAGCCCCCCCACTCACTGGATCCACGTGAGAACAGACCGAGCAGTCACATCCACTCCACACGGGTCGGGTAAGCCCAGATTACGTTTCAGCACGTGCACAACTCTCCGGGGTGCAGTACCTTTCCAGCTGCCTTTCGTTCACATGTTTTTCTAATTCTGAACTGGTCACAATTCTTAGCAAATCCCCATTCATGAAATCTGTCCATACATGAAATCTGTCCAGAATATGACCCCCCTCCCCATTTTTACAAATACATTTTTTTGAAGCGTATTAAAAAACCCTTGTTTCGCTGGAATCCAATTTTTTCACATCTTACATGATCGTTGCATTAGTAGTGTTTTTGTTTTGAAAGGCATGGTTGCTAGTGATATGTGGTACAATAGCAAAAAAAGGCAAGGTTTCTTTTTCATTGGTCTGCTACTTCTCCCTGTGTAGGCTTTGGAGTTCAGAGTTCATGACAGCCTCACCAGTAGAAACCCCCAAGGCTTGCATTTCCTGGTCACCAACTGGAAACATCCCTTGCTGGCCATGCTAAATTACACAGGGTCATCCTGCAATAGTTATTCTCCTTCCGCCCCACCCCCACCACGAAACAAGCTAGCCCCCCCACCCCACCCCCCGGTATTTCTAAATGTATCAAGGGATACCACTTTTTCTCACAAGTTTAAATAGGACAAGCATATATACTCACTCTCAGCATAAAGTATATCTAAATAATGTATTTTCTATTCTAGTGGATTTTTAAAAAAATATTTTGTTAAAGTCTTTGGGACTCCATCTTGTTTATCTCCCACAGATAAACACACGTTCCCCCTACGCTTCAGGCTGTGTCAGAAAGGGAAGGGAAAGAATATAAAATCAACACTTGAATATTTTTATTCCAAACTTTGGAATTTTTATTCCAAATTTCCCTTTTGCCCTCCCCCGTCGTGCTGACTGACTCTCCGGGTGACAGGGCTTTCTGTCCACGCCCCCGTCGTCATGGAGTGTGGAGCCAAACGTGGGAACTGGGGTGGGAGCTGGGGAAAGGCCACCGCACACTGGTGCTCCAGCAAAGCCAAGTCACATCTCCTCTGGCCACTGACATCTTTCCCTCGGCCCGTACCGTGCCCCAGAGGAGTAGCCAAAACTATTCCATCCGGTACTCAGCAACCCTGGCTTGTCAGCCTTGGGGAAGGTCACTTTATTCATAGAAATGCCTCTTCTGAGTTTCTTTAAAAAAAATAGTTGTAGCACCACGGTGATCTGTATTCAAAGGAAAAAAAAATCTGGTGTACACTGTCCAGTCACCAAAAATAGTAGAGGCACTCATACACACACACACCCCCACCACACTTAATTTTCTCTGATTTCACACTTGCTCTGTGCTAGCATTCTGGCACCATACCCGCCTCCTAGAAAAAAAGGCTGCTTTTACGGAGCACAAATTTTGCTGTCAAGAATGCTTTAAGACAAGTCATCCTAAAAAAAAAAGTGTCTCCACCTTTCAGAAGCCTGTTCATTTATATACGCCTAGAGGAAATGGTGTAATATTATATCTGTTCTTAATACCTCCCCTCTGGACCTGACATGCTGACATGATGCCCTGCGTGATTATCTTACAGTCCTGAATGAGAAGGCATAAGGATTGTATGGGAGAGTAGAACCCTCCTGGGCCCGCCATCTCTGGCTGCCTCTGCCACTCTTCTTCCTGTCCACATCCTGCTGACACAGTGCGCTAACGGAGGTGAGCTCGTAGAGGAGCATGCACAGGAGCTGATGACCACTGGTGTCACTATGACAATTTGGCATTTTCGTCTGGAGTCCATTTAATTTGGAAGGGGTGAGAAAAGTCAGGGGCTGGGGGCGGGGGAAGGGGAGGGAGGCAGCAACTACTTTAGCCCTGCTCCTTGGCCCCAAGTTGTTGCTTAGAATTCAGGCTGAAAGAAAGAAAACAAAAATCTGACATCTGCCAAAAAACCAATAACAAGTCCCTTCTTAGGATGAGCAGTTAGGTGGATCTCTGGTGTTCCAAGACCCTGGTGTTTTCTGTGACAGGTGACGGGAGGAGACTGTGCTATAATGTCAAAAGCATCGCCAGGAGGAACAGCAGAATTGCCAAAAGGCGACTGGGTATCCTTGGTGTTTGTGCCGCGTTCTCGCCGCGGGATGGCTCGGCTGACTCATGTACGGTGTCATCTGTTCAAACAGAAAAGCACACATTCCAGTGAGGTTTCACATCCTTAATAACTCGGTTGCAGCAGCCTGCTGTTAACAGACCTCGCCACCCTCTGCAAAGTAAGGTAATGAACCTTGTGCCACCATTGACTTTCATGTCTGCATAATCACTCATTATTTACAGCAAACAGGAGAGACAGGGATATTGGACTTTCTCAGCGATATTATTAATAGTTTCCTTAAAAGTTGAGGGGGAAAATTATGCACACACTGTAACCTTTGGCATAGGAGCTGCTTCGGTTTGCTAGCAGTCAGACACACCTTGCACCTTTTAAACCCAAGATGCGATTGAGAAGCAAGTGACACGTTTGGGGGTAGAGGCAGTTATGCTGGCATATTAGTGGTTAACAGGCATGGGCTGTCCATTTCTCTTTCTAGCAGTTTCACAGGATTAGTGTTCAATGCCTGGTTGTTGGGTGCCTAGGTGAATCTTCAAATATGAAAAAGTAAATGCCAAAACAATGGAATTTAAAATAAATTACACAACAGTGCCCACTAAACTTCAGTAAACTGGAGCTCACAGTTAGGCACCAATTAGGGGGCTATTGCCATGACAAACCCTGTAGCTCCACGATTAAATTACTTGAACTTAACTATTTTTATTTTTATTAGGCTGAAGCTTGGCACATAAATTATCGTGATGGATGCAAATCTTCCTCTAAATAAAATGGATTAAATGAGGTAAGCTCCTTTAGCTATCACATGTTCTGTGAGGCTGCCTCTGACTTTGGATAGCCTTTCCGATATGCATGATTAATAGTCTTAACTTCGCAACAGGAACTTCGCAGTAATTAGTACCCAAAGATAGACTGGAGGGTTGCCTCTGAGCCGTGCGATGCCCTAGTATGGCACAGCTTCCCTCCACCTGGCCTGGCTTAGGCTTTTAGACTAAGTGATCTCTGAAATACATGTTCTTGGGGTTCTGTGATAAATTTTACTTCAGGATTGGGGGAACTTCCTATGTGAACTCAGTAGCTGCCATCCTATCCTGGCTTTGCTCAATGATGAGTTGGTCAGAGAGAACAGTGACAAGTAGCACTTGGTTGTTCTCAGTTTTGGGCACCTCCAAGGATAAGTCTTAATTATCCCTGAATGACCCACCTCAAATTCCATGATGGATTAACTATCTGTTGTTTTAAACCAAGTTTGTCCAACCCATGGGCTGCATTCTTGCAGCCCAGGACAGCTCTGAATGTGGCTCAACACAAATTCGTAAACTTTCTTAAAACAGTATTAAAATTATGCATGCATGAACCTTTTTTTTTTTTTTTATTTTTAAAGCTCAATCAGCTATCGTTAGTGTATTTTATGTGTGGCCCAGGGAAGCCAAAAGGTTGGACACCCCTGTTTTATACTCTTTTATATTTTTATACCACACAACTTGTCACAGTAAGGATGCTGTTCCTTTACTGGGTCGAGTCCCACTCCCTAAAGTGACAGCTTTTCAGCCCCTGCTTCAGATATGCTCACGTGGGCCATTTGTGTTCATCGTGCATGTGAACTAAGAAGTAGGTTTCCTCAGCACCGAGTCTTCGGCCCTGGAGGGCTCGTATGCTAGCCTGCCCTGACGTGGAAGCTGCCCCTCCCTAGGCCAGATTTGCTCCCCTCTCCTGGCCCTTAGCAAACCTGCATAGAGAGGCTATTAGCTTAGGAGGCTAGAAAACGTTAGGAGGCAAGAATGGGAAGATACATGGATGCAGAGGAAAATAGAAAGCCCCATGTGATTTAGCCAAATACGGGTGGGCTCTCTAGTTCAGCCTTGCAAAGGTATTAAGTCTGTAGTTAACAGGAGGTAGATATAAATGCCCTTAATAGCCCTGAAATTAAAATCCAATTCATTTTCTTAAGAGTACCAGTATGTTGTCAATCAGAACAATAGAGTACTTCAGGCTTAATTGTAAAAGGAACGTAAACCCCAAAGATTGCAGAGTTAGTTTTGAAATACCACTTCTGTGTCTACACCTGAAATTACATCAGCTAGCTATTGGGTTCACTAAACTATTACCCAGTCCTCTTTCTTGTAAAGGTGGTAAGTGTACTGCTGAAAGGGCCCCAGGTAACACTTAGGGACACAGTATGCCCTGGAAGGGGCCACCCTCTGTCTCTCCAGGGTGCTCAGTGAGGGATGCCCATTGCTCGAGGCCCACAGCATAAGACAGGGTGAATGAACCTTGCAGGACATTGAGAGGAAGACATTTGTTTTTCGTATAAACGAATCATGAGTCTTAATGTGCTTTTCAGTCCTCTAATCACGGACTGTCTTAGGCTCAAAAGGGAAAAATCTGTCCCTTTAGGGTATTACAGTTCTATTCTCCCTGCAACAAGCTGGTCCTGGCTCAGGAATCGACAAAGCATCCTTTGATTGAAACGGGGCCTCAATGATGAAGATTCTGTGTCCCCTGAGAAGCAAAATGAGAAATGGGCAAATCTGAACAATTTCAGAATTCTAAGGGGGAATGCATAAGCAATCTATCCCAATGGAAATCACATCTAAAATACTTGTCACAGTGAATGTGGCTTAGAAGAAGAAAATATTTCAAGCCTTGCCTCCTGGCTACAACACGAAGGTTTCAATGGGTAACTCAGAGGACACTAGTAGTATTCTGGAGCATATTATGTGGCATATGTCTGCCCTGAGATCATCCTGTCTCCCTGATGATAGGAAACTGGCAGCCAGAGTATGCAGGCAAACAACAAAGACAAATACATTCCCAAGACAGGTGAATTAGTACACAGTGCTGAGAACATGCAGGGGAAGCCTCAGGCTCGCTGGGTTCATACCGTCTGGGTCTACACTCCACCATTCAGCACAGTGGTATAGAGCTGCAAGTGTGACTGAATTTTCTAAGGAATGAGGTGAAGTACTCAGATGTATTACTGTGTTTACATAGGCAGGGGTCGCGTCTCAACCTTGTCTGACTTTTCAGTGAAGATGCTCACCAGAAAGCTCTTCAACACGGGAATGACTGACCGAGGCGCTTTTCCTGCGTGTACACGCCCCTGCTCCGCCCCACTCACGTGCTCTCTCTGCCTACTTTCTGTCAGACTTTGGCAAACTTCCCTCAGCTGTATGTGCGTAGATTTGGAGGACATCATGGATTTTAAATGCTCAATGAACAAGAGCCTGTTTCCCAAAAGACAGTGAAATATGCTCCTGTATGAATGCATCTCGGTGGCTTGCATTAGTTGAAGTCAAAGGTAATTTTCCTATTATCGTACTAGCCCTCAGTGTGCCTCTTCATTACCAGAGAAAAACATACATCTGTGATGTCTCTAAACAACCTCTTGCTTTCTTGATAGACAATGGAATTTACCTGGAAATAAGATTGGAAGAATATGCCTACATTCTGCAAGAATGTGCATGGAAAATCATAATTCAGGATCACTTATAACATGCCTACCTAACTCTGCTGGTCATCTATGCATTACTTCTTAACAAAGCCAAGAGAATGAAGTTCTCTTTATGAACATCTCCAGTAACAGGTAAGAGAATCCTGCTTTTACATTAACATTGAGAGTGGAGAGATCTGAATATTAGACCTGGATCTGTCTCTAACTAGCTGTGTGACCAGGACAGCCTCAGTTGTAAAAGGAAGAGTGTAGACTCTGTAGTCCTTAAAAGACATCCCATCTAACTCAGAAATCCTAAAAGTCCTCGAGCTTGTGTGGAGTCAGCAACCTTGAAAAGCCAGAGACACTTCCACATTTCCAGGACACAATTAAAATGTCTCCACGTCAGCACTCAGTCCTTGCAGCTTTCTAAAGCGCTAACTGATCCCTGGGGAGCCACGCAGGCCTCTGAGACCTTATTGTACACACCTCTCATTTGTGCTCTGGGTTAGATGCCTGCCTTAGAAAAACAAGAATGCTTGAGGGAAAACCTAACTCCTCCTGTCAGTTACAATGTGAAGGCTATTGTATGTCCTGAGGCACCGCATTTACCCAGGCTGTTTCCCTAAGGCTCATTGACTGCATGTCCCAGTAACAATACTCAAAGGAAAGAGTGGACCTCACAATAGCTGAATTTCTAGGATCATAAGAAAGAGAAATCCTCCTGCTAATAGATGGAAAAAGTCTATGTTTACATAGGCGGGGGGAGGGGGCCTCACATCTTTCTGTGAAGGGGAAATAATTTCATTTCCCTTAAGCCTTGAGGTGGTCACACGAGATGGGGAGGAAGGGACACTACAGGGAGGTGAGCGTACAGGGGCACTGAGGTACACACCTCCAACAATGGCTAGGGAGCTCCCACCCCTCACAATCAATCTGTGTCTGCATTAAATAGTCAGATTGAATTTACAACCAAAGGGCTAGTGTACCCGTTTACGTCACCTACACTATGCTACAGTGTAAATGCTCCAATTTCAGCTGACCAGATGTCCCATTTTAAATGGGACAGAAAACAATGGTCCTGTACCGTTTCAAACGGTACGTAGCACTTCAATTTAGCCCAGTGACACTAGACTGACCATGCGTACCATTTGAAACTGGACAGTACCATTGTTTTCTGTCCCGTTCCAAACAGTACATCTGGTCAGCCTACAATGAATGCTTTTGTGGGTTCTGGGTTTTTGTGTTTCTTTTTCACAGTGATGGGAAAGTTTGGGTGTGTGGAAGTTAGTAGTAGGAAAAAAAAAAATCTATCCTTAATACTTGTTTTGCCTCAGCAATCGACAGCCACCTGTGGCTCTAACAGACTACTAAATACATTTGTGAGGACAGCAGGTTGTGAATCTGCAGTATTAGGAGGCAACAGGATTACACTTCTCCAAATCAATTGCTATTGACAACAACAGCACAAATAATATTTGAAATAAAATGAAGTTCTTTAGATCACTTCAATGAGGCATGTGCATTTCTAGAAAAGAACTAAATATGTTGAGTTACTCTTTTGTGCAATCATTACTTTTATCCATAATTTGGATATAATGAAATAAAATTTTATAAGCATATACACAATAGAAAAATGTTCTGTCTTATATGAAAACAGATCCACTAATATTCATTGATTCACCAGCATGCTCGGAGGATATGGTAAAAAGTAGTGAGATTTTAGCATTCTGATGGGGCTTCTACATTAGGATATTGCATTATATCAAACCCATGTCCAAAAAAGAAAAGTCCTATTTCATCTAACATGCACTACACAAAGGTACTGGAGGAATGAGGTAGGCTATAATATTAGCATTGCCGGCAATGAGCAAAAAGCAGAGCAACTCTACCATGCAAACATGCAGAGAGGAAGAAAGGAAAAAAGTACTGAAGCACCAGAGAGAGATGCATTTGTTAAAAGAGATTCTCTAAGCATACTAACCTGCTGGTTCTAATGAATTTTCTACTTTGTCGTTAACATCGAAAACACGATCATGAACACCTATAGTTTTCATACAGCTATCTATAACAAAAATAGAGATAACAGCCAAATATGTTAGTGAAGACACCCTTCAACTCCCATTTCCTTCTTTTTTTCTTTCTCTCTATTTTCCTTTTATTTATGTAGAGATTGTTTTACAATCAATGAATGGCATGTATGCAAATGCCAATCTTGTTCCCATTTGTTGTGCATGTACAACAGTCTAAGAAACAACAAGTTAGCAACTGCTGTGTATTTAAAATAAAAGCATCGTGAAGAATGATGAGAAAAAATCTGATGAAAACTGAAACATGGATGTTGATATACAAAACAGATACCACACAGGATTTAACAGTAAAAAAAGTTTTACCGCCGTGAACCAGACCACACAATCAAGCATGCGCAGTGAAGCCACCCTCTGAAGCTCATTCTAGTGAACTTACTTGTTGGCCTCACAAAGACTTTGAGTTTTAGACAGGACCTTCTTCCATTATCTGGGATTGCAGAGGCTGTGGATAAGACAAAGAGAGAGAGCAGGAGAAAAGGGAGAGAGCAACAGATTACTCTTCATTTTCAAATGCAAATGGCCCGCAATAAATTCTTTCCAGATTGATACAGACTGTTACACACAAAGGGTGCTTTCCTACCCATCCCTTCTCCTTTCGGTGCAATAAAGAACGATGCAAGAATGTTGGTAATCTACAGAAAAGACTGGATTTTTATTTCAAAGGCTCTTCCCACTTAACTTGATCTGTTATCAATTTTCTCTAAAAGAAGAAGATAATGTTTGAGCCCTCCTCCACGACCCAGGGAAAGAGCCCAAGGTGAAAGTGCCGGCAAAAACCAGTAACAGATAGTTACAAGATCAACTTAAACATGACCTGTTTGTGCTGGGGAAAGCTAAGCCATGTCTGTCCTGAGAGCTTGTCTGTCAGTGCTTTGCAGGTAATTCAATTAGAGGTTTTACTCAGAACTTGGCTCCACATTCTGTATGACTAAACTGAGCCCAGCAACTTCCATCGTGCTCTTATAAGTACAATATGCTATTCAGAAAGTACTATGCAATGGTACATTTATTTTTAAAAATTTGCCACAGAGAAGGATGGAATTAATAAAGTGGGCTTACCAAAACATGACAACATGTTTCAAGTTATAAATCATTTGAGGAAGAAACTTTCTTCTCCTTTTCAAGATAATAAGACCGTAAACTTTCCCTGCATTTGAAAGATTATCTCCCCTCAGTACACCCAGCACATAATGTCAAAGGGATTTCCAAGGGCTGTAGGACCCTTAAATATCACATATGTTTACTAGTGCATTCTAGAAATGACAAAAATTACAGAAATGAGGGCTGCATACTTTCCTCCTTATGTGTTTGCTTCAAGTGGTTTCTTTGTTCAGAAAAAGCAGATGACATCAATCAAAACACACATGGCTTACAATTCGTTTGGTAATAATACCCTCAGTGACAAAAGAGACGACCAGTCTTCCTTTTTTTACCTTTTACTATTCCTCACGGGGAGCCCAGAAAACTAAAATGTTTATTTTGCAGGCGAGAGGAGTAAAGATGCAAATTTCAAACTAATTTTATATCAATCTGCTCATGTAACTCACATCCTGACGGGGACCTTATAAATTCACCACCTAATGCCACCAAACTACAAAAACCCCTAGTGTTGCCTGCCATTCAGCACCTGCCGAAAACTCTCTTAATTCTAAGACAAAAGTATACAGAAGAGATGTCTTCGGCCCTCCCCAACCCCCTATGCCGCTCTGACAAGCAGTTAAGAAGTGGTAACAGCTGGCTTTGCTGTAGGCTTTCATTAAATCAAAGTCGGAAAAACTCCCTCTACTGACATGGACAGTAACTAGTGTGTTATTTAGGGCACAATGTTTGCACTCCGGGTTTGACCCAGGAAATGGTGTCCTTCCTGTGGACCCCCAACTGCAAATATGCATGTGACAAATACAGTACACTTACGTGACTCTAATTCATTAGAAAAACCATGTGTTCTTGAGGCAGTTTATGTCTTATTAATGAAAGGTGGTGTGAAAAAGTGACACAGAAATTTGCATTGCCATTCTATGGCTTTCTGAGCTGAGGTGTACGCACTGCAAGCCTCGTGAACTCGATTTACACTGATTTACTGAGGACGTGGCAAGGTCTAACAGGCTAAGGCAGAACCAAATGTTTAATTGTTTTAGTGGGGAACTCCTCGGAATTAGTACAGGTCTTTTGGATTTATATGTAGGAGAAATCCTATAAATCCAGGACATAAAAATCATTGTAAAGACTAAACAGCAATAAATAATAAGTTGTCCAGGAAAAACTGAAGAGAGTTTTCTCATCAATTCTCAAAGAGGGACAATTAGCCTTAGCTGCTGGAAGAGCTACATTCGTTTGTGAATTAAGAGTAGAAAATATACTTGTATTTGTTTAAAAAAAAACAAAACAAAAACAAACTCTCTTTCCCATCAGTTCCTCTTCTATTACCAGAAAAGTTGTAACAATGATAACGTGACCACCACCTTATGGTACAGTTTGACTATTATACACTAATCCTTAGAAAAACTGATGAACGAGACTATAAACACATAATGCGAGGACATAATGCAGATTACATTAAATCAGTTGACTCTACAATCTGACTTGATCTCATAAAATCTTCTCCCTTACAGCCAACCTGAGGCTGTGCCTTGCTAGGTCAGTATAGCTTGGGGTCCTTATTTACTGCGATGAAAAACAAAACAAAAAACCTAAAAACACTTTTCATGCTTTTTTAAAAATCCATTTATCAACAAAACTCAATTTTTTATGCATAGCTTATAAAAGTGGGAGTGTGGCTTTATTCCGGGTTACTTGTATGCTTCAGATTTCTTAACCACACAGCCCTTGGGTGACTGTAGGATGCCTTTATACCACTTACAAATATAGATTATTAATTGTTAGTAATGTTTGAAGATCTAAGGTAATACAAGAGTGCTCTACTAGTCACAAACCAAAAGCAGGGGATGGAGCATTAAAAACAAAGTAACAGGGGAATTGAAAATGTAACATTCATACGAACAAGTAAATTCACAAAGAAAATCCTCTCGAGATCAATACGGGTGAAAGAATGGAACCTGGAACTGAGGGAGTCAGAATCTAAAACGTGCCTGGCTTTGTGAGGAGGTAGGTAATAATGGTCCCTAGGATTCTAGAGACGTCACTATATAATGACCAACATCATCTTAATTAAAACAACACTTACACTTAAGTTCCTTAGAAAATGAATCATGAGCATTTGAAAACTGATAGTGAACAATTACTAACACATATTATATAGTACTGACTCTTCATCCATCCATCCAAATGCGTTTAAAATCCCTACTGTGTGCCCGTTTCCCTAGTGGGTGCTGCAGCTACAAAGGTTTGTAGGACGCGCTGCTCCCAAGCTCGCGCTGTGCTTATTCCAGCTGGGACATGAGGGAACGCGGCTGCGGGCCCCAGGAGGGCCTGCGTACGAACTGCGCCCGAGGTGCCAGCACAGCGCGGGGCCGGGCCTTACGTCCTCTGGGAGTGTGGGGGGGTCCCAGACCTGTTCACCAGAGGGAAGGCTTTACAGTCCTGCAGAAGCTAGCCAACAGCAACTGGGACAGAAGAATGACACGTTTCATCCCCAAGTTGCCACACTGCAGGCTTAGCGACCAAAAAAGAGGTATCAACCAGCAACGGGTGAAGAAAACTTAGACCTGAACTCTTCCTATGAAAATATATGGATTTTCTAATAGAATTTGTCAAATTAAAATGAGAAATTCAACTCATGTTTTAAACACTTGTCACACAACCCCGTCATATCGCTGTACTCAGCTTACCACTGACAATGTACATTTGGAGTCAGGAAGCTGGGAATAGGGGATTGGGGACCATTAAAACAAGTACAACCTCTCACTCCATGATCTTAACAGCAACTTTATAAATCAATCCACAGGGTCCCTTCCCCACTAATGATCTGCAAAGCACCAACCCAAACCTTACAACACATAATGAAATCTAACCTGGGGGGGCCCTCTGGCTCTCTGTTTGGGGTACCATGCTAATAAGGCCTCCCGGGATGCGTACCTTCACTCTGTTCGCCGTGACTTCAGACAGGGGCCCTCCGTTCAGCCTTTCCTGAAAACCCGTTTCCTTGGTCTCCTGGGGCCCAAGTGAGCACTGTTCAGCACTTATCAGCCAGTTTGATACACGAAGGGGACGATAGTCCAGGCCCCCAAATCAGTACTTCCAAAAGCTGTACTTAGGATTGCAAATACATGTGATACGTCACAATTCACCACAGGCCTCTCCGTTGGATGTGGCAAGAGATCGCTGGCATTGGGCTTGTGGTGGGCAGTTCTGACCTGACTCCAACGCCCCCCAGCTCCTTGTGTGCTGCCTTTGTGTACTCCCCTGCCCTTGAGAGTGGGCTGGACCTGGTTTCTTGCTTCTAACGAGTGGAATTTAGCAAAAGTCATGAGGTGTCGCTTCTGTGATTATGTTGCAAGAGCCTGACTTCCTTCTCACTAGCGCTCTCCCTCCCTTGCTGTCTCGGCTCAGGAAGCCAGGTGCCATGCTTTGAGATGCTCGATGGAGAGGCGCACATGGAAAGAAACTGAGGGGCGACTCTGGCCAAGCACACGCAAGAAACGGATGCCTTGGTGCAACCCCCTGCAAGGAACTCAGTCCCACATAAGAGCCCTTCGCTGAGCCTCGAACCGACTGTCACCTGGTGAGAGACTAGAGGGGCCCAGCTAAGCTGCCCCTGGGTTGCTCACCCACAGAAACCGGGAAATAATAAATGCTGTCTTAGCCCCAAACTTGGGGGTCATTTGTCACTCAGGAGCAAACGGCCGCAATGCTGCCGGTATACAAACAAGCCCTGCCGTCAAGGCTCCCCACACCGGCAGAGGCCCCGCGGGGACTGAGCCAAAAGGCCGCCTTGCCCGCGCGCCCAGAGCAGCTCCTTCCCTACCCCGCTGCCTTGTCCAAACAACGGGACCCCTTAGCAGTTTACATCTCAAGCTACTGTTAACAATTTCATTTAAAATAGGCCTTCGCAGAGTGATAATTATAAACTGCTGTTGAAGAAATACTACAAGACATATCTATTTGTTTTCACTCCAGCGTTTAAAAACTGTTTTTCATTTTCCGTCCCCTGCCACTTAGTTTGTTTTTGCTAATGTAGCCAACCTGTGTGCTGTTCCTCGCAATTAGCATGATGTCTCACTTTAACTCCAAATCGCTGGGTAAACCTAAATGAGCGCTGATATAAAACATAAACTTAATCATAAGAGAGAACACAGTTTCTCCAATATGAGAAATATAATGTAAACGTGAGCTTAAAAATACCTGAAATAAAACTTTAATAAATTAAAACTTCTCTTCGTACCAAAATACTCCTATCAGTCATCTTTTACACAGACTATCAAATTAAATACAAACATTATGAGATTGCAAACTCAAAAATAATCAAGGTAACAAATGTTGTTCTTCACGAAGGACCCAAAGCTTAGCAGGAAAGGGCTGAGACTCTCCATTACACATATTTTCACATTTTCAGGCCCAATACTGCACTCGTCAGTCAATTTTTAACATCTCTGCCTACTCATTCATTCCCCAAGCCTAATTTCAAAAGCCCAAATCCTTCTCTTTTGTGTCCCTTGTCAATCTGGATACTTTGAGAAGTTTTGTTTTTAAGAATAGTCTGCTGCTTTTTTTTTTTTTTTTTAAGAAATGAGTGTGCGTGGAAGCATTAAAAATGCAGTTTTCCATTATGTTTGCCACACACAACATTCCTCAGTTTATGCAAGTCAAAAGAAAAGATAGGCTGTTAGCAGAGCCCAGTTTTTCCTTTGTAGTTTTCATGTGGTTTAACATACAACACAGATATATGCAAATTAGTCAGGTGACGGTGGAATTAAACATTAATATTCCTTGCACAATAAATGCTGAAAAGGTAAAGCCCACTTAAATAGTACTACTGAACATGTCTTCTAGAATTTAATGAATCAATAAAATCTGTTTCATGTATGTGGGTGGAGGTGGGAAACACAAGTGGTGGGAGTAGGATAGAGATTAACCAAAGCCAAATGGACTTCTTGGAAAAGGTTACCTACCACACCCTCAGAAAAAGTCTTTAAAGTCAGGCTTCTTGTTAGGAAAGAATACCCCAGCAGCAACTGGCAACTATCTGCCCCTTTTTACAAACAGCACAACACCTATTTTCACATGACGAACAAAATCACCAGTTTTGCTGGAATACCTCTCACCATTCATTCTACCTTTTGAGATTTAAAAGTCACATGTTTTAATATCCTGCTCCTGGCCCCAGGCTTGTAACTTGCATCTTAAGAGCACCCACAGGAACTGGCTCCATGTGCCCACACAGTTCATCTCTCGCTGCCGGCAGTGTCTCAAGTCTTAAATCACTGGCAGGTTAAGGTCAAAGCCCCAGATATAAAACTTGAAAATGAGGTTACTAAGTAAAAGTGGAAGCCTGGAGAAATTTAAAATATCATCTAAATATTAGATATTTTGATAGGGCTCTAGGGATGTCTCTTTAAAAACTAGAAAAGAAAAAGGGGGCGTGTTTCCAACAATATAATAAGGGTAAAACAATGTTTCCAGCAAGCTAGAACTTGGTTTCAACACCAGGGAACTGTAACAGAGACAAATAATTAGAGTAAAGTTCAGGGCAAGAGAAGGAAAATGGGTTCCAGCTGTGCAGCCTCAGACACAAGGGAAAACACCACGCACCCATGGCCCCCCACCTCTACACCCCCTTAGGCAAAGTTCTCACTGCAGATGCTAACTTAAGTATTACTTATGTTCCAGCAGCTAAGCCTCAGTAGATCAATTACTTTTTCTTAGCAATCTCAAGTAAATGGCTGAAGACAACTTTCTTTCCACTTATTTGCAGAAATAAACAAATAGGACACTACCATGCTTTTGTACACATTTATATGAAGTGTGGGCACACTTTTACTTGCGTCTTAAAGCTCGGTTACAACAAACTTGTTTCTATTGCTTACTGAAAAAGCATATATGATTCCTCCCATGTACTTTGATATCTATTAAGGTGTGACCAAAAAATAACCTGGATTTCAGAGAATACTTCTAAAATATCCTCTATAAGAAGCATTTCTAATTCTTGTCAAAGAAAACTTAAGTCAGCTTAAATCCCAGATTCTGAATCTAGACTTTAATCTCCTTCTACGATGTGGCTGGAGAAATCCAATCCACTAGGCGCAGAAAGCACGGTAACAGTTAGACATCATTTTAATTGTTAACAAAACCCAAAACATAAGGAGATACAGTAAAGTCTGTTATTGGGTATTTTACTATTTAAAAACAAAATCACTGAACATCTTTGAACAGTTAGGAAAAAATTAGTTTCCTATTATAAATAGTGCTGTGACTATTTTCTGAGACCTGGGCTTGCCTGAGGCCACACTGCTGAAATGCTAGTCCCAGGCCATTAAGGTCAGAGAGTTCTTTTTCCTTTGTTTGTGGTAATTTTGTGAATTTCACCTGCTGTACCAGATGGGTATCATCTGACAAAAGGAGATAGATACACCCAATGATTCATTTACAGAAACTTTCTTTAGCTAGAAGCCACATTAAAAAAAATAAATAGGAGTTCCCTGATGGTGTAGTGGCTTGGGGCTTCAGCGCTGGCGCTGTCAGTGCTGCGGCCTGGGTTCGATCCCCAGACAGGGAGCTGCCCACATACCAAAAAGCAAAAAAAAATATAAATAAATAAATAAATAAATAAATAAATAAATAACAACAACAATCAAACCAAAAACTGAGACAAAAGGCAAAGTTCCTAGAATCCCAAAGAATGATTTATATTATACTTCCCCACAGGCTCCTGGGGCCACCCCTGTGATATGCTATCGGGGTGCTATTAACTGGTGAGCAGAGAAAGCCACAAATTTCGTTCCTCAGTTGTACAGTATGAACAAAAGCAGCATTGCTATTTTGTAGCACTAATGTAGCATGACAGTAAATTACTAATAAATCATCAAGTTAATACAATTCAAAGGCGCTCCTAGAGAAACGTTAATAGTATTTCTTTCAACTTTTCATAACCGCTTTCATCCCCATCTTCCTCGGCGAGGGTCTGTGGAAATGACATGGGTCAGTGGTTTGAACGGTGCCTAATAATGAACTCTCTAGTTCACCCAATCTGACTTTTTTTTGTGTCTTCTGGTCGGCTGTTTAACCCACCTAGGCCTCGGTTTCCTTGGCCTTCCCCTCTTGAAAAGCAGTTTAAGGATGACCTGCTTTAGAGGGGCATTACACTTTTATATGGCACTTGGAAACTCAGGTGACAGATCTCTACAGATCTAGAAGCCGTTTCACTGCTCCACAGATTAATAGCCATCAGCTGTGTCCACATTGCGCCCCGTGCACAGCGGTTTCCCTAAGCAAGTCGTCTCCAGTTCTGAGTACAGATTTGTGGGAGGGACAGGGGATTAGGTTATAAACAGTCGGAATAAGAAGTTACGGTTATTTATGCGTCACAAGAAGAAGTCTGACCCTTTTATTTCTAGCCGAAATTAGAAAAAACCCAAACTAGATTCTATCATAATTTTGTTATGTGTGCTGACGGGTTTATGTGAGGATGTGAACTGAAGCTGGGGTGAGAATTGAGGGAATTAGAAAGGATACTGGAAGATCCTGTTCTGTTTGAAAATCACGCTAAGGTTCTGTGAGTTCTCGTCTAATCCATGTTGGCAGCGTGAGCATGCCATTAGATCAGGAGGGTGCTGACCAAAGACCAGGACGTACGTCCTGCAGAAACGCAAGGAGGCTGGGAGTCGAGGCTGCCCTCGCAGCTGCATGGACTGCATGGCACCGAGTAAGACCAGCTCGAAGGCAGCTGCAGACACGGCACCTCGGCCTTACCCGTCCACGGGTATTGAGCTGCTCTAAGTGGTTCCTACTCCTGTTTTCGATATCCTTTTGCATCATATTTGGGAAAATACCTTATTTACACAAGTCAATTATTTCTTTAGTTCTTCTTAGTCAGTAGGCCACATTCTCCCCAATGTCTGCCATTTCTGGTGGTAAGAGAAGTACCCAGGCAGGAGTGGTCACTCCTTTAGACAGCAGGCCCCTACTGGAACCCAGGAGGCCTGAATGAATTACTCTCTTTAGAAGGCTAAGTTCTAAACAGGAGGGCATCATTTAGATACAAAGATCGTATATCGTTTTCCACACCCAAGTCCTTTCCCTGCTGAAGATGACAGTTGACACAATGGATACATCTAAGATAGGGACTAAATTCTAGTTTGCTCTGGTTAGCGCTGAGCAGCACCATTTCCAACGAAGGTCATGGCTGTGCGACGCCGGGCACTGCCCCGTGGAGCAGGGGTAGCCAGGGCCGTCCGTACTGCCTCCTCTGTAATTCCGCCCCCCCACTCTTCCCCTTTCAATCCATGTTAATAGCTAGTCCCAACATCATTTCCTCCCCGAAGCCTCCCCGTCTCCCTTATGTGACCTTTCCTTCGCCTCTCAAAATCTCAGCTCCCTCTAGCCACGTGGAATATTTCCCCCATGTCTCGAACACAGTAACCTTATGTTAGGTACTTGCACTAATTTGTTTCTATCCCCATAAACACATGGACCCCATTGTGTTTTGCTGTTACTTCGCATCTCTGCCACTGGAGTTTTGAGTTCCCTGTGGGCAGGCACCACGCAGGGTTCTCAGTTTTGAGGAGTCTACTACTTTGTTCATAACGTGTTCAATGAAGATTTGAAGAATGAATCTAAAAGTAAAACAACACAAAACAAAAACCAAACCTATGTATGTATCTGCAACATGATTTGTTGCCCAAACGTGAACCAAAACTCAGGTTAAAAAAAAAAAAGAAAAACAGAGATGAGTAGTGGCAATGTCTAAGAAACCTTTTTTTAAGTCCCTCTTCCTGGAAGGTTCCTCTCCCCTCTCTGCTGGCTCCTTCTTATGGGATGATCTTGGAAACTGTGACCTAATGGTCAGCGAAAGCCCAGAGTGACGTGCAAAATTCAAACATGTATCGTTTTCGTATGGTCCCAAGAGATAAGGAATACGTGAAAGGAACATGGGTGTCATTAGAGCCAAAACTATGCAGAAACTCATCCAACGATCAGCCTGCGTAGGGGTTGCAAGCCCCTCCAGGAAACAGAACAAAAGCATGGGCCTGGACACCCCAGGAGGCTTCTGGAGGTAGAAGAGAAGCGAAGCGGACATGGTCGGGATCAGAGGCAAGTAAGCGCGAAGCCATCCTGGCTGAAATCCTCGAGTCCAGTGGTCCCCAACCTTTTTGACTTGTGTACCCATTTTAAACGCATTTCTATAATCATACCCCTTGTTTTTAAAACAGCTGTTTTTCAATGCTGACACCTTTGTTCCGTGCTTATCTTAATGTAAAATAGTGGAAATGAGGTAATTAAGTTAGGAAAGAAAACTTACTATATTAAAAGTACAAACAACAGGTTTAATTTTACAGCATTGCTAACAGTTAAATATTGATGATCAACTTTTAACAAACTTAATTTATTATTAATATTTATTTGTGTTATCTGAAAAGTCTGGAATTGTTATGCAAAGTCTGGAATTGTTATGCAACATTATTAGGGAGATCATTGCACTTGTTTCGATGTACTTAGTTTCTTGAAATCAGGTTCAAAAGATGCAAGATGCAGTGGTTTTTTTGTTTTGTTTTGTTTGTTTGTTTGTTTGGTAGTTCCCTGGCTGGGAATTGAACCCAGGCCGTGGTGTTGAGAGCACCGAAGCCTAGCCACCAGGGAACCCCCTTGTTGCAGTACTTATGTTTTATGAAGGTGTAAGAAGAAAAAGCCCTCTCCACTAGCTCAGTATTAGTAAATGGCAAGAGGTATCTGAGTGCCTCTAACTGAGCTGTTCGTGTTACTCACTGACATCTACCCTGAAGGTAATAAGATGCTTTCTTTTGAAATCAGAATTTAAAGAATTGGTTGAAAGTTTGATTAGCTGCTCTTTTTCATTGATTTGATAGTTTAGCTTCTTTGAAGAAATCTTCATTGAAGGGATCTGCAACCCAGTTGTTTTCTTTTCTACATTGAGGTAAATACTTATAAAAGATATGTAAGACCTTCGAAGTGACTTACAATATTCTCTTTTGTGTTTTGGGATAGGTGCAAGTCATTCTCAGATAAGAAGTTGTGCAGAGTTTCAAAAACTTCAGGCTGACCTCTTTCCATACACGCTTTCAAAAGTCCAGTTTTTTAATCATTGACTCAATTTTGTCGATTACTTTGAATATAGTGATTGAGCTGTTTTGAAGTCCCAAGTTGAGTTTATTTATTTCCAGAAAAATACCTGATAAATATTCAAGACTTTGAAGCCAATCACTGTCCTGAAACTTGGGAGCAAGAAGGAAACAATGTTCTTCAAAAAAAATAACTGGACTTCATGTCTAAGTTTAAAAAGATCCGTGTAAGTACTTGGCCACGAGACAGCCACCTTACCCCCACATGCAAAAGCAATGTGCTGTGAGTGCTGTCCATTTCTTCACACAGCACTTTAAATAATCTGGAGTTTTGTGGTTGTAACTTAATAAAATTTACAACTTTTGTTATCTTCATCAAGAACATCTTTCAGGTCACTAGGAAGAGGCTTGGATGTAAGACTTGGTCTATGAAAGCAGCAGTGACTCCATGGTACGTGGGGAACTCCTTCTTTAATTCGGCCGCGTGGGCCTGTAAAACCCCCTGACATGGGCTTGTCTCTGTCAGGGCACACACCACAGCAATTGACCAACTGATGTCCTTCTCAATGAGATAACCATTGATTGCATTAAAAATATCTTCGCCTGTGGTACGCTCTGTCACTGGGTAACAAAGCAACAGGCTTTCCTCAATTTCATTTGCTATCAAGTACCTCACAATGATGAGCAAAATAGATAAATCATCAGCAACATCTATACTTTCATTGACCTGGATGGAAAAGAATTTCCTTCTTCTAATTCTATTAATACTACTACAGTTTCAACATCGTCAGACATTTCCTGAATTTGTCGAGACATTGTGTTGTTTAAGAAAGAGATAGTATTAATTTTGTGGACATGTTCTTCCCCAGACATATGAAAAAACAGTATCCCAAGTACAAGGAGAAATGAAATCTTTAGCTATGGTGTGGTCTTTACCACACTTAGCTATGTGATGAGCAATATGGTATGAGGCCAAACTGCATTCTCATTTTCTTTCCTGACATCATGTATGAAGTAACAGCTGGATGGTTTTCTAAGTGCCCAAAGTAATTTATTTATTTGTTTTTATACATAGGATGTTTATTTTCTAAATGTCACACGAATAGAGAGGGTTTCATGAAACCACTGGATAATATGTCCCCACACACCACACCCCAAGGCTTAGGACAGTCATCATTCCCTACAAATGAAAACCCGTATGTAATATGCTCTTCAGAGTGTTTCCTTTTCTTCTGTGTAGTATCTGAGGCACACACCTTCTTACTATCTCCCAGGGTGGGTGTCCTTGTAGCTGTGGACACATGTTGAGAAATACTTGGCGACGGGTTATAATCCATATTGAGTTTTGGTTTTTAACCATTCCTGTTTTCAACCTTAAAAATCACTGACAATGATAACTGAAACTATGTTCAACATTAAATAAAAAAAAACTACTTGAAAAGAATCACGATTAAAAACAACATACTTATTTTTACTCAGTCGATAACTAAATTGATCAGGCTGGCAATGGATGTATTTATGTGTTTGGGAAAGTAAGGGAACCACTGCAATGGCTTGTTCTTCACCTACTAGTGACTGGTGGGAGGGCGGTGTGGGGGGGGGGCTCACAGCCACGCCCCCACCACCATGCGCCAATGGGATCTAATTTTGAAGTGTCTCCATTACTGGTCACTCAAAGTGAACATTTATTCTTCCACGATTAACATTTTACATTTTTTTTTTACTTTTCTTGTTTTTTCACCATTGCTGATTATTTTTACCGTACCCCTGAAGAACCCAGCAGGTACCCCCAGGGGTATGCATACCACCGCTGGGGAAGCCATGCTGCAGTCATTCAGAAGCCTCAGCACGGTGCCTCAAACAAAAGGACATAACCCCCTCAGTTGTGTTCAGGGATATGACTCTACTTTAGCCACAGCTGAGTTCAAAAACTCAACACAGGCATCTTTAAAAGAATCAAAACCATAGAGCTAGTATTTTTTGTGTTAAGCATCTGAGAATGTGAAACTAATACTTTTAAAGTGTAGAAAAACTTTGGCCATTTAGAGTAACAGGTCAAACATGTAATTCCAATTTAAAATATGTAATGGAACAATTGATTTAGGCTCTTGACTAAGTGAAATCTTAGGTTTACATAAAGTTTTAAACAATTTAAAAGAACTAAAATGTCTTCATTTTTTTAAGTTTAAATAATTATAATGCTAAGAATTAAGTACTTGGGAAGGCTTTACAGTCAAATGATTTAAGTACTTACAAAGTAAAATATATTAAATTTTTAATAGTTAAAGAAGTTTACTTAACTAAGTTTGCAGATGTAACTAAGTTTGCAAATGGAACCAAATATTTTAATTTACTAGTCTTTTATGTAGAATAATAAGATGTATAAGCTAATTTGAATAGGCTAAATTTGAAATTTTAAGGGAGAATTATATTTCTTTAATTTGTATCTTTAATAAGTCAAATATCAACTTTTAAATCCAAACTAACGCTTTAAAAAATCTTTCCTATGGACAAAAACTATCCTCTGTGAACCAAAATTTTATATTGATAACTTCCATTCCTGTACTGGCTCCAATGCTGCCTCCCCAAAGGGGTTTTCCATGATCCCCCTGTAAAAGCTGTCTACCTCTGCTTTCCATATTTCTGTCACCACATCTAACTCCTTTTATAGGTCCTAGCATAATTGGCAGTTAGAGATTTGTTTGTTTCCTGGTTTATTGCCCGTTTCCCTATTAAACTGTAAGATCCAGAAGCAGGAACCATCTTTTTTAATAGACCACCATGTTTCCAAAACATAACGTAGTGCTTGGTACAAAGTAGGAATACACAAAAATATTTTTCAAGAATTGAATAAATGAATGAAGTGAAAACTGAGTAAGCCAGAAATATTCATGTCCATATTTTATAAAAATAATGAGACTAAGGTATTCTAGAAACCTGAAATATTCACAGGTTGATTGGCTATGTTTTTCACTCTCTGTCAATATTACTTTTATATTTCCTCTTGCTATGGGGCAGAGCAATCTCATAGCTAGATGAAAAATTTGTCCAAGTTATTGCCACAGCAAATTTTTAAGAGATTTATTTGATTTGCCAAAAACTCTAGGTTCAGCAAGCAGATAATGCACAGATGGTACCAAAACGGATAATAAAGGGTTGATAAATTATGATTATAACTAACATAAAGTATATTAAATCAATGATGTATTTTTTAGGAGCTTCTGGTATTTGAAAGTCCAGAGTGGAGAACAGGATAACTATACTTCAAAATATGTTTCTATTTCTTAAGACATTTGTGAAGCCAGTTTATAAGTAAAACATTCTATTCACTAGCCATGATATTAATACGGATTTTCTATTTAAGTTTTAAGGTATCATTTACATGTATAATTTCAATGCTGACTACATGACATAAATAGCAAGTTTTAGATAGCTTCGTATCTGGGGCAAAAAAAAATGCATTGTATTTTTCTTTTGCTTTAGTCGAAGAAAAAGTACATACATACTCTTGGGTCAACTTATCTTTTTAATCTAAGAGATCTCAGTTGAAATGGGCTTTGAGTTTGCTAATTATAAAACTCAACAGGGGTTTTTCCTTATTTGGTGTAACTCACATTTTTATTCATTAACCCCAGTTTTAAAAAGATTAAAAAGTCTGAACAGAAACAACTTAAAAGTTTGAAGAGCATCCCTTTCCCCTGTGATACCTTTAGATACTTCAAGTGCAAACTCCCTCCCATATTACCTAATTACAAACCTTTGGTGGTTGCGGGAGGGGGTCGTAAAACTCATGCATTTTGAACTTTTCAGTTACACAGTGCTACAGGGAGATGAGAGATCGGTCTCTTTCTCTCTCTCTCTGTTTTTTATTCTATATATTGGGAAAATTTATGTCAATCTGAGTTACAAGGAAATCGGGGTTCTGAAGGGCAATCCTGCTAGCTGCTTTTCACAGGGCCAAGCCACTGGGTTCAGATGCTTTCATTCTGGTGAAAAGATCATTACCAGGCCGCTCTGGGAAGCAGGCCCTCCTGTAAGTGTGCTCCTTTGTTATGAATATGGAACAGATGGAGCCAAATCTATCTGCTCTGTAGGAACAAAAACACTTACAACCTAGCTCTCTCTATTAAAGACTCTACTTAGCTCCTTTATACCGTCGGCTTTCTGTGCACTGCTGTGAGGTTTTGACTTTATAGAAAAAGGCACTTCATAAAAGCAACAGTTCTGACTCTTAAACCAAAGTGGCCTAAGAACTAAAGAAGATGAATACATGGTTTCACCCATAGAACTCCTCGGAGATATGCAGATATTCAATTAGGGGTGCGTGTGCATGCACACATGTGCACATGCATGCATGTATTATAGAAGGAAGACTGTGTTAAAAGTCTGGGAAATGTCTGCGTTAAAACAACATGAAAATAAAGAGCATGATGAAGATGTCATGTTTCTCATTATGAAGATGGCCTCTAATGGCTGTAGCATAATAAAATGCCAGGATTTAATTTTGTGTATATGTCCATAAGGCTAGTGAGGGGCTGTCTTAAACAAAAATAGGACTATGCACAACAAAATCATGCGGTTAATTATCATTAGGTATGAGGACCATCCCACAAAACAAAGGCTATATGCCGCTTCCTCACTGTGAAAAATAATCACACTCAACGTCATACCAGTTTGCTTTCATAATCTGAAAAACGTAAGCACTGCAGGTAAAACCAATGCAAGTGCTTCTTTGCCGAGCCAATGGGCTGGGAAGCACATCAAAGGCCATCCCCACACTGTACTGTTGCCAAGACAGGTGCTGGCAGAGAGCTAGGTAGGTCTCCCAGGTTTCCGGGTGTGGATGCACAGCTGTGCACGCCCCTCCCCTTGCTAGCACGGGGAGGGAAGCGTCTGTCTGATTTCACTGCATTTAGTATGCTGATACATTTAAAGTCTGGTTGCCTCTTCGGAGATAATTGAAAAAAAGAAATTCTGTGGTAGGATGCTTTGATTCTGACTAAATCAAGTCTTCGGGCACATTTCCTCCTGCCAGTGGAAGCACAGCTTGCCTGAAGTCGTAACCTTTGTGGGAGGAAAGGAGCTGGCCTTGAAGCAGATCATGAAGCAGATGTTTTATGCCAAATCAGAGTCTGGGGATACGTAGGCTACTGCAAATAAAACTCTTCTTCTGTCTGTTCAATCATTTCAATTCCCTGCAGTGTGAAATATGAACTTGCCAACAAATGGCCAGCGTGCTGTGCCTCCCAGCAGGGGGGGTAAAGTGCCACAGCTGTGTCAGAGACTAGAAAACTCGAGACGCGCGTGACATGTTCATTAGTTCTCCTGTGCAGCGAGGGCCTGAACCAGGCCCTTCTCCAGAACCCATACGCAGGGCAGGAGCTGGACTCCTTACTACGCCCAGAGTGAAAGAGGTTATTGCCACCAAAATGAGACCCAACTTGTACTCTTCTGTTGGATGACCCCAGAAGGTTCGTCTTTAAAACAAGAAAGCAAAAAAGCAGATCCTCCGTGGGTATAAAGAGATTGAAAAAAATATATCTGCCAAAGATCACAGCTTGTTCCTGACTGTATTAGCAGCCTGCTCTGTGAGCAGTAAGAAAATGAAATAATGAAATATACTTTGAGCCTCGAAGCATCTTGGAGAGATTGAAATGGCCCAGTGAAGAACTTATCGGAAAGCTATCTCATCTTTATCAGAAAGATGCAATTGTGGAAACTGTCTGGCTCACCTGTTACAGGCAAATGTAACACTAGTTCCGGCTACCGCACTGGCCTTCCGCTTCATTTTACATGACAGTTTCCCAATAATAAAACAGTTTATCTAAATTAAAGAAAAGTAAAATTAGACGAACGAGTTTCTATTTGAGGTCCTTGGCAGCTCATTTAAAATACATATTCACGCATACCCATATAGCTGTAATCCTAGATTATAAATATCCCATATTCAATTCTACTGTGAGATTTTTTCAAAGGTTATTCACATGCTTTCTAGTGCCACATTCTTTCACGTTTTAATCATGAGCTCCTTAAATAGAAGTCATTTGCATCTGTAAACATTCCCTTGCAGTCGTATTTAGCAGTGTATTCTGTCTGTGCAGAGCTATTTTAAAAGGAAAATAAACTTTAACATGGAATAACAATCAAGCATAGGCATAAAAAGATGAATTAGAGACTTGAGAAGCCTCTGTGACCCCTCTTATGCAATTTCTAAAAAAAAAAAAGAATGCTTGAAGTTTCTCAATCTTAAAACAGCCCAGATCATCTAGTTTTGGATGATGGATTATAAGAATACTACCCTTATGATCCAAAGCATGACCAAAATCATAAGGATACTTTCAAAAAATGAAATGAGTTGGAAATAATTTATTATTTTGAAATAAGGCCAAATAAGTACACATGGCCCAAGTGCAAAATGATAGGCCATTATTACAACTAAAGGCCAAGTTCTCATTAGTTTGCCGTAGTCAATGAATCTCTTGCAGAACAGTTACAAATGAATGCTTTAAAGGATTAATAATAAGACCTATATTTTTATTTTAGGGTTCTTTTTACACCAATTACTCTGGAGTATTTATTTCTCCATAATGTTTCTTTTTGGTCATTTAACTTGACCGAATACAAATTAGAAACATGAAATCTTTTCTTAATTAATTTGGATCTTGGTGGGAGGGAATGTCATTTCAGAATGCGTAATAATATAATAATAATAGTACCATTTATCCACTATTTCCATGCACCAGGCACTGTGCCAGATTTATTAAATGTGATCCTCTGAACAGTTCTGCCAGGCAGGTATGATGATCCTCATTTCAGAGACGAGGAAGCTGAGGCTTCAGGGATAAGCACTTGCCAATGCCACGCACAGCGAGTGCATGGCAGACCGGGTATTCAACCCAGGTCATTCTCATGCCAAAACTCTACAAGCTCGGTTTACAGTATACATCATAATTTTCTTCATGACTCCCCTACTTCAAAACTTTGTTTCAGAATGTTCCAGAGGCGCTAAAAGTCCTCCCCAAAGAGTCTGGGGATAGGTTAAAACTTGGTAGAACTGGACTATGTAATCGTAAGCATTCACAGTAGGTTTCCTTAAGAAACCCGAGTGGGAGTTCAGCCTGCAGAGACAGGCCCCAGGCACCCTTCCTAATCGGGTACCTGTCCAGAAGTCTTTTCATATTCTATTACTGTAACTATGATGTACTCCTGAGCACCCACATGCCCCACTGTAGGAGGAAGCAGGAAACAAAACACAGTAATCCAATGTTCCAAAAAAACCAAAAAAAAAACAAAAAAAAAACAAAAACTGGGTATATTGGCAGCATACTTGGTACTCAGTCCCAGTGAAAGGAGCGATTTCTCAGCCTGGCACTGCTGCCCCTGACCTCATGGCATCCTCTGGGATCTGGGCAGTTCTTGCCTGCTCCCACCCCTGTGGTGTCTTGGCTGGAGGAGAAGTAAATTAGCTGACAGCTTTGTGGCACAAGAACCAAAATTAACACATAAAGTAGAAAATTTCCCTTATCCAAAACCCAACTGGGAGGGCTCCATTTGGGGGAGGGGCCTGCTCAGCCCAAAGCCACCCGCTCATTTACATATTGACAAAGTCAATGGCCTTTCCTGATGCCTCAGAAAAATAACAGATGCAGCAGATGCACTAATTTTTACCTTAAATTCAGTAAATGCAAGCGTTCATTAATAAGACGCAGCAAGGGTGATTGTATCTATTTTTTCTTTTTCTCTTGCAATATAGGTATTTGGTCCATAAATGCCCTCCTCAGTTCAGCAGCACATGTAATATTTTCCTGCACCATCTAGTTTCCTAAAATTCTTCCATCTGATCTCATCCAGCCAGCGAAACAAAGGATTCTGCCCCACACTGCACAGATGGACAAGAGGCCAGAGTAACCCTGTAGAACCTGAGTCAGGTCGTGTTACTCCGCCGCTCAGAGCCCTCCGCGGCTCCCTCGGAGTGAAATCCCGGATCTTTTCCCTGACCTCGCCCCCCGCCCCGCCCCCACACCACACACCCTTACACACATTTACAGCGTGCCCCCGACTCGTCCTGCTCCAACCCTGTGGGCATGCAACTCTCCCCAGGCTATCGGTGTTTTGTTTCTTCTGCCTGGAAAGCCCTTTTGCCAGACAGACACATGGCTTCCTTCCTTCCTCAGTTCTTTTAGGTCTCTCCTCAAGTGTTAGCTATCACAAAGGTCTTTCTGGCTGTGCCCCCCCCCCCCATATGTATTAATATTATCAGCCTATATAATTATATGATTAAATCGATCACCCTACATTATATATAATTATATGGCTAGACCACGCTATATATGTTTGAATATATTTATATATGAAATGTATATAAAATAGAATTCCCTACCTTTAATATAGTCTCTATTCCTCTTACTCTGTTTTAGTTTTTCATAACATTTACCAACTACCTGACATAGTTCACATCTATTTGTTGTTTATCCTTCTTTCCACTCCTGCTCCCCCATCGAGATAGGTTCTAGTAAAGCAAGGATCTTGCCTATTTTTTCTCTACTATATTCACATGATCTAAAATACCATCTGGCCAGCAGTATGCACTCAATAAATACATGCTGAATGAAGGAAGGACAAAATGGATAAATGAATGAAAGACAAGGTTGCCCCAAGAAAATACTGATTTGCTCACTGATCTACTATAAATGCCCACAAAATCGCAAGTTTGGAGTAGAAAAAGTAAAATAAAAAAGCCAGTAATTCAGTAAGCATTTGAGTTTCCTGTACTGTAAGTAGGTAGGCCCTTAAGCCTGCTATAAATGTGAATAAGTGGCTTTTTTTTTTTCTTTCAAGAGATCATGAGGTTATTTTTCTTCCAAATTCAATTTAGATGCACTAAAACACATTTGCATAAAGGAAGATGATTTTAGAGTACCTTTGAAAAAGGTTCTACTAATAACCTGGTGGTTGTTTTCAAGGCATTTCCGTGAAGGGTGAAGGCAGGTGATGGCAAAATATCCACCAAGTATCAGGTTCAAGGAGGTCAGGTTTGTGTTGGTGGCTTTTATTTGGAGTAATGCTGAGCAGCTGCAGCCCTGAATAGCCTGAACATGCACGAGAGGATGCAGACCTGGAAGGGAATTTACTCACGACCATCATTACCTCAACACTGATCACTTTTGCATCCTTATACCAATCTTTGAGCTTAAGTCACTGAATCACAACACTCAAGACTGTGGACCTTAGAGACCATTTAGTTTTGCCTTCCCTGTTTTACGAGTTTAAGAAACTGAGCATCTGAATTTCAGAGAGGCCAAGAAACCCCCTAAAGTTCATCTTACTTGGAAGAAAGATATTGAACAGGCTGATCTGGCCCAAAGACATTTAACAAAAGAAATGGAAAAGTGTTTACTCAAACTACTGTGGATAGAAGCAGGGCACAGAAATCATCCCCAAAGCTCCCCTTAAATACAAAGAACCAAATTATTAGAAATTACATATTTAATGAATTTATAGTATAGCTAGTTCTGCTAAAATTTACGAAATAGTTTTGAATGTATTCTATAGAGTGCACATAAAATCAATGTGTAATATATTTATGTCCCTTTTATAGAAAATTCTATAATTTTACTATTTTAAATAACTGTGGAAAGTTATAGCTACTGCGTCTTTGCCTCTGACACGAGGTTGGTCATAGTCACATTTTTTCCTCAAGTCTACGGTCAGAAACCCAGTCCCAATTAAGGCATTACTCCTGGAGGAAAGTGGAAGGCATTTTACAACTCTCGGCTTTATGATTCTATTTTCAGAAAGCACAGTGGTGAAAAGGAGGAGCTGTCTGTGATACTAATTTGAAAAACTAATGAAGCTATAGAACTGTTGTTTCTCTAAGTGGCGACCCGCCTCTCCAGGCAGTATATACTATATCGTACGTGTCTCACTTCAGCCACGGCCACAACCTGCTTTCAGCAATAAAATCACACACATTCCCTCTCCCCCGCCCCCGCCACTGCTGCCATCTTCTAAGGAAGAAGCTTACAAAATTTTATCTCAATTCTTAGGCATTGAGAATTTCTTCCCACCCTCAAGGAAATGTTCTTCCCACTCACTTGCAGCTATGTTTCCAAAAATGTCAACTACTTTTGCTCCTTGCAACCCATTGGATCCTGAAAAGTATATGTAAACTGGATTTTTTAGAAATCAAATTATTTTTAAAATGCTCCAGTGCTATTGGGAAAAAAAAAATTCCACTTCCATAAATGGATTAATCACTCTGCAACTTAGCTTTTGTAAAATCTTAATTTTCATGTCATTGCGTTTTAAAAATGATATAGACCTATTCATAGTTCCTCAAGGAGATAAAAATCAACATTAATTATTACTTTCCACCCCATTTCAGTTGAAAATTTCCTCTAGAATATAAAGCATAATTTTAAAAATACTTAGCAATATCTTCCTGGTCATTTTCTTTAAATCTTCACAAATAGAACATTCCCGAAAACTAGAACACTCACTGTCAGAGCCTTGGCAGGCTCTGCTGGAATCCCATGGACTCTCACGGATGTGGACAGTTCCATCCTTTATCTGTCCCCCTTCCCTTCCTTGTGCCACTATGTCTGTAATAAGCAAGAAGAGATACACAGTCCCTGCCCTCAGGACCTTATGTTTTAGAGAGTGAGTAACAAAATTTGAAATGGTCGTTCTTGTTCTGAAGGAAGCAGCAAGGAGCTTCACAAGCGGAAAGAGGCTGGAAACACTGGGATGAGGTGGTTCCGTCCACTCTGAACCAAAGAACTTAGTCCAAGGTGCTAAATTCTGTATCAAACTTGGCACAAAGATATTAAAAGCCTCCAAGGAGGGCAGGTTCAATTAGGACATTTTTGGCAATCTCCATACATTTGTTAATTGGAAGGAGAGTACCAGACACAAGGCAGTTAAAGAGCATTTACTGAATACCTCCACCATGTTCACCCACGGAACTGACTCACGCACGTAGGGACACCCTCACCTTTTGTTTTGGATTAGCAGTACAGGAAGGCCCTATATACTCATAGCTACATCCTAGAATAGCTTCCAGTGACATCAAGGCTGTTGGGACCCTTTGGGCCCAGCAGGCAGAATTTAATGATTGAAAGCACCAGGGGCACCTTCCACATAGGCCTGTGGGGGAGCAGCACTCATGAGGGGTCAGTCGGGACAATGCCCAGGAGCAGCCGTGTAGGCAGCATGACACCTTCTATAGAACAATGAGATACCAGATGAAAAGTTTACTGCGTAGTACTGGGGAGTATAAAACTGGCTAGTTTTCATTGCAAAAATGGGATTATCAATGTTCAGGACCAACTTTGACGGCGTATTAGTGAGTGGCTCCCTTCCTCTAGCCACCTCAGTCATTCCTGAGGTATTAATATTTTCATCAAAGGATGTGAGATGCACTTGAGAATATGCTTATAAGTAAGAATTATTTGGGTGGGGTAACTAACTAGTCCTCCAAAACCACTAGTGAAATGGTCTGTAAAAGTGGGATAAAGTGGGATGAAGTTCAACAAACAAACAAACAAAACAGAAGAATGGCAGAGTGAGCACAAGTACATCTCAGGGAAAACAAAACACAGCAGACTACAAATTACATGTGCATTATAATGTCTAGTTATTTGTCAGATCTAATCAAATGTTGTTTTCATGGTTTAGATCTACATTTAAAGTAAGACCAGAAAAATGACAAAGTTATTATAAGAACTTAAAAGCTCTCATAGGGACAGCCAGAGGAATTTAAGTGGCACTATTTACTACAAACACAGAAATCTTTGAAGGAAGCAACAATTAGCCTACATTTGTTGCTCATTCCAAATGTCAACTAGATGGAAAGATGTGGGATTCACTATACAGAGTGTCTGGTGATGCTGATGAGATAAAAGGTAGGGGATGAGTGGTGCTAAAACAGGTTTCACATTTTTCAAGGCTCAGAGAAGTATAAGCTTAGTGTATCTTAAAGCTGAATAGGATTTTATAAATAACCTCTTCTGATGGAAGCAAGGTCCCTCAAGATGCTCCAATGAAGAAAGATTTCCAAAGTCTAGCAAGTTTGATGAACAATACATAGTGAACACGCTCTTTGGAGAGTTACAACACATGGCATCACAGTGAAGGCCCAGAAAAGTCCTACAGAAGAAAAAAAAATTAACTTTAACGCAGAATTTCCCAAACTTAACTTGAACTTGATGTCACGAATTGCAACATCTTAATCATTTTCGTTTTCCTTGGAACCACCGTGGGATCCCAAACTCGCTCATCTTACATTGGAAGAAAGTCTCAGTTATGTAACCGATCCCAGCTCTGCCTAGAGTTGGGCCGAGGAATGGCGTCCCATCCCACTGTAATTCTTGTATTCTGCTGATGGTGATGGAAAAAAGCTACAAATCAATAAGTAGGATGTTTTGCATTATTTGTCTGGAGTCTTTGCTTTTTTTCATAATTCTCCATTAAAAGAAAGACAAGCAATTAAATGTGAGAGAAATCCTAACTGAAAAATATGAGTCACATTCTTTAACTTGGAACACAGTAAAGCCTATGAAAGTACTAGACAAAGATAAAATATTACTGTACAACTAAAAATACATTAAATTGATGCTCTGCCCCTGTTGCACTGAAAGGATTTATTACATAGATTTTCCCCCTTTGTTTTGAACAATCGCACATATTCTACACTACTGCTTACCAATAAAATACATGGTTTTTTTGACCAGTGGTTGTATTTGCCTATTCGGCACCATTGCCTATCTTCCTTAGGCTAAAAACCAAACAACAACTACAAAAACTTTGAAGAACTCCTCTTTCCATATCCCATGCAGCCTTGATGTGGCTGTCAATCAAGGTGCTCTTTATTCTTTCCAAATGTTAGGCTTATGTGCTAATCAAATTCCTACTCAGGAACTTGAATCCTGAGTAGAGTGGCACAAGGAATACAGAAATGCTAGAGCTGAGAAAATAGAAAGGCTGCGTCTTGAGATCATTCTAATTATCCACTTGTTTCTATGTTCTAGAAGCCCAGCATTGCCTTGGTTCCCACCCATCCTGAGGTCTTCAGTTAAAGAAAGATCAGTCTCTTTAGTAGGGGAGAAGGTCTCTTTCTTTGTTTTGTTTCAGTTAGATAGGAGTGATAAATGTCATTTATCAGTGGGTAACCTTAATGAATATAGTGCTCATCTGTGGTGTACTTGGCTAATGAATGGGGCATTAACAAATATTCATAAGTATAAGGCTTACATAGTTGGTAATGAATTACTCCAGAAAGAGAGTGGACGTATGAATGAAAAGTAATATTAAAATAGTTTAAGTGTGATGGGCAAAAATATAGCTGCCAAAGTGCCAGAATTAGACAGACACTTTGCTTATTTTACCTACGAACAAAGCTTGGCAAATTTTAAAAAATATGGGTGGGGTGATACCAACCTTGTGTTGCTTATTGGTTAATATATTTCTGACAGTGGAAAGAATTATATTATCTTGTGTCTTCATTTTCTAATTTTATCAGAGAGGTGACAAGCACACTTTTCAGATGTGCCTTCAACTGAAGTAGAATGTCCAGTAAAATACAGATTTCCTCAAATGAATTGTCAAAACCATTCATCTTTATCTAAGGACCCATAATAACAGTTTGTTCTCAGTAGCAGGTGGGGGAGGAGAGAGAATATCTTCCAGAAAGCACTTTGGCAATCAATCTGGTTGATAATAAAACTTGATGAAACATCTGTGATTAATATTAATTCTAATTCTCCCTTTAATGGATAATTGTGAAAAAGATAATTTAGCCCATTTCATTTAGACTACAGCTGAGTTTTTCAATTTAGGAAAGACCATGTTGCTCAGGTACGAGACTCTATGGGGAGAAAAAGGTTCATAAAACCTGCCATGGGTAGAGTGGTTTTCTAGTTAGCCCTAAAAAATATTTTGTACAAATTCAACTGACCATAGACTTGGATGTCACCCAAAGAATGGTTCTGTAAGTGACAGACTGGTATTTTTGCATCTTCACTACTGTAGAACAGTTTTAAATGAACCACAGTGAATTAACTTAACGTGTTTTGGTCAGGATTTGATTTTGCAAAGAATGTGAGAAAAATGGCCTTGTGAGTAAATGACAGTTAAGCTATTTCTGACCACCAGTGTACTTCAAACTAGTTGATGATAGGAACTATTTTTGACACATGAAAATGTATAATTTAAAGTACTCATAAAAATTTGTCATGGAAGCTATCATTAATTTTGACAGAAACTAGGAAAGTAACTAATGGCCTTTCAAATATCAATATTAAGAATACCATTTATTAAACTAGCACTTTGTCTCATTTATATATGGAAAGCGTGAAGCACGTGTTGAAGCCTCCTGCCCAAATGAACACATCTAATAAGTGACGGAGTCAAGACCCCAATCTCCTCATTCTCATCACATCTATTCCACTAAACTTAATAATATGTTAAAAAGAAACCTATCAAATAACGGTCTTATTTTCTAGGAACAGGATATATTACATGGTTAAAAACATGATTGCTTTCTAACCCAATACATGAGTAGTAAATAGTGATTAAATATACATCACTGTTGACCTTTAATCATAACCAAATCATGCCTCCATTTAGATACACTCCTTTTTCATCAGACACTGACTACACATCAGGGAGAAGCAAACAAAAACTGACAAGCACGAAAGGTCACAGACAATAAGCACCTATTCTTAATGCAGCTTCCAAAAACCTCATGTTATAGAAACAGAGTATTACAGGAACTACTCAATATTCTTTCCTTTTCCCACAAGCACACACCTTCTAAACTCCTGGACCAAGATGAGTGTTTCTTATCACAGAAGTTCTCACCTGTGTCCTCTTTATTTTTATGTGGCTTTCGGATTCTTGTCCTCACTTCCACAGCTTACTAGTTTGTAAAAGGAATTTATTTTATAACAAAAAATGTAAAATTATATAAGAAATACAAAAACCCCAAAGGTTACCTGCTTCTTGTTTGTATCAGCCCAGTGAAACTGTATCTTATTTATAGATGAAGTAAATGAGAGTTTGTTAAGTGAGGCAGAAGGAAGGATTTGTTGTCACCAACTTGAATGATCTCACTCCCAAAATTTGAGTCTCAGTCTTTATCTTAGACTTGCCCAGTCTCTCTCTAACCAGTTTCCTAGGTCATACAAACATTCACATAACAGATATCGCCTTTTTCTTCCAACACTGATGTCGCTATTCCAGTCACTCAAATCTTCCAGTACCCACGCCTTCCACGTCTTGAATTCAGACCCATCTATTCCCACTTTAAGCCAATGTTGCCCCAAATGTGGCATGAAGATCACTCAAAGAAGAAACCACCAGAGAGCCTGTTAGACATGAAGATCCAGCCCTACTGCAGATAATTTAGTGAATCAGACCTTCTGAAACGGGGTTCCATGAATCTGCATTCTACTGCCCCTTTGCTGGTGGGTCACGAAGGTTAGGATAGTGTCTTGAATGCTGACATCTGAATCCCACCTCACCCCTCAAGTAAGCACTTCCAATCTTGAATGTTTTCCTCTTGAAGCAATCTTCTCTTCTTTATTATGAAGAGTGTCAATTTTGTAGTTTATTTCTCTTTCTGCTGTGGTTTTCATGGATCTATTTTTCTCACATTGGACTGTGAGCTCCTAGAGGACAACGGTTAGATCAAGTATTTCCTGTTGTCCCTCTATGGTGTCTGCTACATTGGCCCGATGGGTAAAAACAGCTAAGTATTGATAAAATGTTTGCCTAATGAGAGAATAGTACTAATACTGAAGTGTGTCCCGCTACAGCTACTGTAGATTTTCTACAAATTTAATGATGCACAAGCACCAAAAGCCCAAGTAGATTTTAATAAACAGATGTATATAGCTTTTTCAATATAAATATTTCAGGAAACAGCTGCAATAAATCTTCTAAAATGAACTTTAATAATAAACTAACACTTCATATTAAAAGGTCAGAAATTCTATTTGATTAAATTAATAATCCAGCAAATGTTACTGATTTATCAATTTTACTTAATAAAAATGTAAAAGTATGCAAAAATAATAAAAACTGCAGCCATGGCAAAGAAATTGAAGGTAACATAGAAACAATAGGAACTCAGGTGAAGGGAATTAATCTCTCTAAAATTAAAATAATTTCTTCATAAGTACCAGCACTATTTATGGAATAAGCACTTGAACATTACTTGCTGCTGCATATGGAAAAGAGCTAAAAGCGTGAATGACTGAGTCAGAACGCCTGTGCTCAACTTGACCCCACGGCACAGGACCAGTGTGATGCGAGGACGTTATCTGACCTGACTGCCTCAGTTTCTGCATCTATGCAGTGGGAACAATAACAGGGCCTACCACACGGTTGTGGTAAGACATGGATGAGGTGACACATGTTAACACGTGGAATGGGTAAGTGTTCCCTACCTGCCGGCTATTATTATGGAACAGTCAGCATCTAGTCCTAAAACAATTTATTTTCATGTATGTATATAATGGACAAACCCAGTATCACCTTCAAAAACACACTACTCCTTGTTGCCTGCTAGTTAAGTTCCAAACTCTTCAGAGCAGCATTAATGAAATGACCCTCCATCATCTGGCCCAACCTACATGGTTTTAGTTTCCAAATACTGTCCATTCCTGTGAGACCCATCTTTTATTGATCCCCAAATCTTTGTGTTGTTCTGATTTCTTTATCAGGAAAGGAGAGGCAGGTGAGAGAGGAAGTCCAGGTGAGCATGTGAAACTTGTTCTCCGGAGGGCTGCTGGGTGGTCCCCCCAACTCTGGCGACCGCCGTCACGGACCAGTGCCGTGACCCCTCCTAGGTACAACTCGGCGCCTGCACGCGGCTGCCGCGACTCCGGAACTCCATTCTGAAGACTTCCAATGCTATAAATTCTGGCCCTTTCCCTGTACAATCTCTATTCTTCTTTCTTGCATGTGTAGCGAGATATGTAATAACTTGAAGCCTGTGAAAAACCTGTGGGTTTTAAATAACAATAGCAGCAGCAACAACTACAATAATTGAAGCAATCATTTGCAGCTGCCGTGCGGCTGAAGGACGAGGTAGTAAGGCAATCCCCGACCTGTCCTATTCCTATGCTGTGATTTTTGAGACAGTTGGCCACAAGGCTTTGCCATATAGCCACCAATGTCTACCCCATGCTATTACTTTTGTTAATCAAATTTAAACCTCTGAGAAAGTAACCAAGGTACCGAAGAGACATACACTGTCAATAGTCCTACTAATCATTAAACGTCTTCATCACAATTAAAATAGGGAGAGTGAATGACACATTTTATTATGTCATCATGTTCTGACCCCACACACCATTCAACAGTGCTCTGCTTTATTTTAAAAACCCATGTACCTCTTAGTATGTGAATCTCAGGAATAAGTTGACATGAAACGTTCCTCTATATGTCACATGAGCCATTAACTGGGTCCGCCCTAAGTCCCAGGGCATGGGTAGAACTTACATGACGACTTGCCCAGGATGCTTGAAATCTGTCTCCTTTTAAAATATTTACTTTGAAGTAAATAAAGAGCTTAGACTTAGAGTCAAACTGCATGGGTTCAAATCCTGACTTGGAGGTATGAGAAAGCATTTACCAAAACGCTGCCTTTACAACAATATTAGCTAAACTTCATTTAAATAATTGCAGTATTTATTACATGGTCGCAAACTTAACTGCACTGCCCCTGGTGTATATAGCAAGACCTTTAAGTGATCTATTAAAAGTTAAAAAAAAAAATTGCCTGTTCACCTTTTTGGCCCCTATTTTACTCTCCTTGTTTAGATTTCTTCCTTAAAAATTAGGTCTAAAATAGAGCAAGAAGTTCTGAATGCAAAATTGAGGACCCACTGAAACTGTTAAAGCAAAACACACAGGAAAAGTTCATCAATTCAGATTTTAGAGCCTATGATAATGTATTTAAAGGAGAAAATTAACTTTAAAACATTTTTGTAAAAATAAAATATAAAAAGCGAATTTACATTAGAAGCCAGATACTGGAGCTACTAAAAATTGGGCAAGTTTAACCTAAAAACAATACGTAGCCTATATTATAATTTAGAGACTTTAATTTGTTTTTAAAAATTTGGGAGCAAAAGGGAGTACTGACCGTAAACTAACACCTAACGTTAATGTACATAAAGCTGGTTGGAAATACTGTACATCTCGGAAAATAGTAAAATGAAAAGATACTGTCGTTCCCATTTCTAACAACAATCGACTGGCTGGCTATTGTCAAAGTCACGATATTTTATTTTCGATGCTCAGAATAAATTAATATTTTGTAAAATTTTAAATTCTAAAACTAAACCCGGATATAGCATACATATCTATTAAAGTTCCGTTCCTAACATGAAATTTCTACAATTTGCCAAAAATATTCCATGGAAAAGCAGCCTATTGCCAAGATCTGCACGTCTCCCCGATTAAACAGAGGTAAGCCATAGCCCCAGAAACCATATGTCAAGCTCACAGGTTACTGATGAACTAAAGTAATGAATGATAATGCCTCGTCCTCTCCATTAATATTAAAGAAAAGAGAAAATAGAAAACTTTATAGCTGCTATCAGCTCTCTGAACCATAAATCTCAAGTTCTGAGATTTGCTTTCCAAACGGGTAGGGAGCAGGGAAGAGCTGTGAGGGAGCTTTGGAGCCCAGAGATATTTTTTAGCCAGCCAGCAAAAGCACTGACACAGATTTCTACATATCTCTGGCTGTGAAAAGTCTCATTTGTGGTGATTTATATTTCCTCATAAAGAACTCTGTAGATAATATAAGCCTGCTGTGAGGCTATATGACAACTTTCAAACCAAGAGTTACGCGACCATTCTGTTAGAATAGAGCAAGAATAGATGAGTGGGAAAATCCGTAGAAATCGTATTTCTTCTGATGAAAGGCCAAATGCTGCTTTTCCAGCATGCACAACGTTCCGAGTCACCTTTCACTCTGTATGCGTGTCTCATGGATGACATTTTGGTCGTCTGTACACGGAAGTACCATTTTTTTCTGAAGATTGACTATGCGTTTGGTGTGTGCGTGATTGTGTAATTTACAACCAATGACACTTAGACATCATCACACTGGAGTTCAGTTGCCTTAATAAGTTACTAAGGGAAACGCAGAGAATAGCATGCTGACAACCCAAAGTCAATGAAGTATAAACACTGTTATTCCAAGTGTCACTGGCGTGTTATTTCCATTTCTCTTGGCATCTGCTCTGTGTAACACTGCACATACACACAGTAACAGCAGCTCATTAAACTGTTTTCGGTTAACTTGGAAATCAAATTAGTACATTACATGTTTGTAAGGCTGAGAATTACTGCTTCCCTGTGAAATTACACAATTAATCAGGTGCATTATTTCTCGAGGAGATGTGGTCACTTTTGACATTTAGGGATAAAAAGAGCAATCCTTTAATTTGTCTCCATTTTAGCATGTAGTCTCAGTGGGGTAAAAGGAAGCAAAAGGTGACAGAATTCCTTCTTTGCCCCTTAGGAGGTCAGATCACTACATGTTTCCTCCAACTCAGAATAGCATTTTAACCTTTTCACTGCAGTAATCGACTTCAAATTTTTTTCAAAATGTGTCAAAAAGCCACAAAAAAATAAAAATATATTTTGACTATTTTATGCATTTAATAACATTTTGATCTGCTCTGTATATAAATGACATTATGTTATTTTAAATATTTGTTATGTGGTAATAAATTTACCATCATATTGGATTTTAGCAAAAAATATTCAAAACATACTTAGTGGCATCAATTAGATTTAAGTATAGATAAATTAGAATTCTAATGGCAGTGACGACATAAAAATTTATTACAAGGTGTTACACAATATGGCATACAAAACACCTTTGTTGTTGATAGTGCAGGCCACAGGAAAACATATTTTAAAATCTTGTAAATGGAGAAAAGTCCTTGAAACAGTTTCACACTGACTATTTTGAGCTCGTGGGGTAAACCTGAACGCCACAATCAGTGGATGGAAATAGTCATTCAGCTATATCTGAATGTTGCAGCAAAAGGGTTAAATTTATAAAAGAAGCACAAATAAAAACAATTTGGTTTTTGAACTTCTTATCTGAGTGTCACAGCTTTTGAAAGCTTCAAACAATGGGAAGAGTACTTGAGAGTCTTCTGTTTCTTATGACTGATACCATGAATTTCCAGCAAGCCCCAATTATTCAAAGCTTTCAAGGCTCCCTTTGCGAACTTTAAGGACACTCCCAAAGTCAAAATCTATTAAGCAGTGATGTTTGCTCCAGTTTCCTTTTTCACAGACCTGCCTGTCATTCATTTCTTTGATTCTTTTTAACAGCGCCTCACCCTTTAGTCATTTAACAGGACGTGCATTTTTTTTAAATTCTCCCCACATGACCATATCATATAAAATAATAGTGTGTTCAAATATCTTGTGTTCCTATCAACTGCCTCCTCCTCCTTTAATTTCATGCAGATTGTCCGACACACTCTGGGCGACGTGTCCATGCTCCAGCCGTGCCTGCACTGAGCATTCTTGTTCAGAAGGTTAACAGGGCACCTGGCCATAAACAATCATTTTCCAAAGAGAAACTTACAATTAACACAGAAAAATATCCCAAAGTCCCTAAATATCCTCTTTCATGTTCTTTATTTAACCTTCATTTAAGAGCTCTTGAAATCTATTCATGCTTTCCTATAAGATGGCTAGGGACAACTTGAAACAGACACAATTCTCTAAAACACATTCTTTACATAAAAAGGTCCATTCTTGCAGGTTCACTAAAGACCATGGGAAGCATACAAAGGGAACAGAATGACTATTTTCAGACAGAAATCTGATATAATCCCAGACAAACTTCTAGTGTCCAAGTCAAGAAAAACCATCCCATTGTATGTTCAACATAAAACACAAATTTAAAAAAACTAAATAGATTATAATGACTAAGATATACTCTGTATTGATATCTGAGCAATTGCTATTTGATGTTTGTGCCATATTCATTCCTTTTCACTACAGAAAATACTAAAATTTGTAAATTTACTAACATTGCCCTTAAGCTTCCTTCTCAATTAATATAAACACGAGGACTGTCTGGGAAAAATCCAGCCATAAATGCCTCTATTTTTCATGTTACATGGCTGGATACTTTCCAGACAGCCCTCATATGCCCTGCTGAATACAATGATCTCAGTCTACATACATTAAACACACACACACACACACACACACACACACACACAGAGGAGGTGAACTAGTAGTTAAACACAGTCCCTCTGAAAATTCCGTTATAAACCCCTTGAATCTCAGAGGAAGTATATGCTAGAATGTTTAATGCTAAAATAAGACTCCAGTAATCAAAAACATTATTCAACAATAAAAGTGAAATGCACACACAGGTTGAAGCAAATATTGAGTTGTTCATTTTAAGAAAGTGCATTGTAGTTACAGGTCAACTCCCCTACAAGAGGAAAAGACTATGAAAGATGAAAAAGATTACCTCCCACTTTGATAAATGTGCCATTTTTGACACTCTTCTAGTTCAGTAAGAACAACTTAGAAAAAAAGGCGATTGGTGTGAACTGTCAGGACCCAAATAATCCCTAATGTAGACTACTAAAGTAAGCTGCTGAAAAACCGACATCTCAAAAGGAATGAAGACTTCCTTAGACACATGTAATCCTGGCATGTAAATCCTTCAGAATATAGGGCGTGAACTTAAAATGTGACTCTTTGCTAGGCATTTATGAAATTTTTTACTAAACTGAAATATCAGTCAGGACTACTCAAGTTGCCTTAACTTTAATTTCAAAGGATGCAAACATTTCTGAATGTGTATAATTAAAGTTACCTATTTGGTAGTCAACTGGTGCTTGAAGAAATAGTTCTTTGAGTCTTGGAAATAAAGATCATGATTTTAACAAAAAACTATTACTGTGTACCCGTTTTACAGATGAAACAAGTGAGGTTAAGTTACTAAAGTCTCACAGCTGTTTAAAGTATAAAAAGAGGACCTGAGCTCAAGGCTGCTGTCACCAGAGTCCATGCCCCCCCCCCTTTTTTTTTAAACCATGTTTCACTCTCTCTTTTTATGTATGTTATTGCCGGGGTGGGGTGGGGTGGGGTGGGGGGAATAAAACATTAGTACGAAACTAGCAAACTGCTGCCGTGGGTGCAGTAAAACCTAGGGCTTCTGATTTATCTGCTTTTCTCAAACACTATCATATAAGAAATTAAAAAAATATAATAGTAATTGCTTTTTTGTTTTCTTTCATTTACTATGATAGCATTTATTCACTGAAATATTTATTGAAGAACTCTTCTACATGATTGTTTCTACAACATTTTTGTAAAAAATACAGTTTAAAAATCAATATTATGGTTAAGTAGGTTTCCCACATCAGGAGAGCTTGCCTGATTTTAGAAACACTTCTAGGAGATACTACACTCTTAACTTCCAAAAACTCACCTGCGAATAAACTTTCGGAACATACCCAGTTGGCAAGGGAAGGATTTTCTTTATATAAGTCTCTAGATTTACTGAAAATTCTTACAAGAATTGTCAATAACTATATTGTACAATCAAATGATTTTGGAAGCTAATCTTCATCGATTCAATAAAATAGCTCTTAAGAACTTAGGTTACTTATTTTGTCAGTTTTAAAAATCATGTAGTACATATTAAAATTGTCTCACAGCTTAACACTATAAACTTTTAACTAAAGTACAAAAAAGCAGAGAATTAGCAGTTAACCACCATGCATTCAAGTTGTTACCTGCTATGGATTTAGGAATGATGCTGATAGTAACAGACGGTCCCCATGATTTTTTTAATTTTGAAAAATATGTATACCAAAAAGACTGGAGCAGAAATCTTTAGCTTCCTCAAAGTTCCTTTCATCAATGACATTTTCAGGATTCTAACATCAAATAATGGACTTTTTTCAGCTCTGTACTTCTATCACCATATTAATAGAAAGGAATAATACTAAACCATATCTATTCAAGTTTAGTTGCCAATAAGTTAAGTGTTCTCTAACTATCTCCCAGACACTAACTGCTGGTTTCCATCTGGGTGCTATGACTATAAACCATCTTTATTCTGAGTATCTTCTTTTGAAGAAAATCAGCTACACCTTAGATGTAGCAAATGCTTGAGGAGTTCTCTGTCTTTTTAATATCATTTCCAGAAAACGACATTTGTCTTCCTTATTGTAGGTCTCTCATTAAAACTTGCTCATTTCTAAAGTGTGGAATCACGATTCAGTCTGTATGCTAAATATTTAGTAGATTTAAAAAGAATTTCTTTGAAAATACAACCTTTTCTGGCTTCTAAAATTATTATATTAAAGGGGTCAACCATCTGGGAAGATACAGTTGAAATTTCTTTTAGAGATGGAAAAGTATCCTTTGGAGGGTTGAAAACGCGTAAGTGTGCTTAAAAATCTTATCTCGCTACTATCTAATTTGGGTTTCTATAATAGCAGTTTCTAAGTAATAGTGTCTACACAACAGTGCTAATTGCGCCTAATCTTTTTTAAAATACAATATAAAGTATGTTTGTTTCTTTTTAAGCATATGATACCTAGGACTTCATCTCTTCACTTCCTTTTAGTTGTTTACTGAATTTCCTCTCAGATGCCACTTCTCTGTATAAACCTTTTTAAGTTTCTTAATTTTTCTGTGCCTCAGTTTCTTCACCCATGAAATGGGAAATAAAACAGTATCTCATGGTGCTGTTGTGAAAAATTGTACGGTGCCTGGAATGGAGTGAGTACTATATAAACACTTCTTACCCTTATTTATGTGCTAAACACAGAATTACGGGGCATAGAGCAGAAAGAATTGTAATCAAACAACCATAAATATATAATGTCTGGAGTGATAAGTGCTTGAGGAAAAATAAAGCAAGACCAAAGCTCAGAGAATGATAGATGTGGTAACTTTGTATAGGGAGGGCAGCATATCCTGTGTCAGAAAAACATTTTCAGTGTAGACTTAAAGTGAGAGCAAAGGACACTGATGCCTGGGACAGTGAGAACCCCACCGGTCCCTCGGTACCGGTCCCTCGGTACCGGTCGTTACTGGTTCTGGGAGGCACGATGAGTACCCAAAACAACGAGTACCAAACACATTTTCCCCACGAGAAATAATGTAAGTAAGTATAATGTGTTCCCAAACCAAAAATGCACCAAATCATCACCAAGGCAAGATAAGACCTCAAGGGCATGTGCATAGGGCAAGAGCTACCACGTGACCGATGCAGGACCGCTTGTTTTGGGTGGAAAAAACAGCGAATCACAAGGCACTCAACACCGACGAGTGCTAGCTTGCACGTCCAGGACTGAACAAGCGAGTACCGGGACACAGTGCTCGTGTGAAAGTGCACCGAGCACCAAATTCGATGCGTTTCAAAGCCGTGGAGTACCAAGGTATGATTGCAGCAGTGACTTGAGCAAGACAGATAGGAGCCTCTGCATTAGGCGGGGCCACGGGTGATGGTGGCTTCAACACGGTGGCAGGGGTAGATAGAACTAGTTTAATAATTCCAATACACCTCTCCACTTAGCATTTGCCCTAAAGATAGCCCTGTAAGTGGCATTTATTGAACACCTACTAAGGAAGGCATTGGGCGGGCCATTTTACAGATGTTCTCTCGTACCCTAGGGGTACAGACCTTTTGGTAAAATAAAGTAAAATTAGAATATTGAAGCTCCGAGATGTGTTTGAAACAATCTATTGCAAACATATTATTTTACAGATGTGGAATTAGAAATCCAGAGACAGTGAATGATTTAGCCAAGATTGTGTCCCTCATTAAGTCAAGAGAAGGGCCTGGGACTCAGGGTTCCTTACTTTACAAGATGATGCTCAAAATCCGTGTTTTTACTGACTTAGAAAAAGAACTTACTGTGCCCTTATTTAAGTTATCTCGTTTTGCCTCTTCTAATTTAAAAATCACAACAGCCAAACTTCTTTCAAAGAGGTTCTCATTTGGTTACTAATTATGAGAATCATTTCTAAAAGGAGTCTTTTTTTAAGCATCTAAAATAACCCTGCCTTCTCGAGTCCATGGAAGCGCCTCTTGCCGTAACCTGTTGCGGGCAGTCCTGCAACTCTATCACTGATAGAGACACCCCTGACTTTCTGTAATTACTTCAGTGCGCCACCCACTCACCCAAATCCCTCCTGCAGACTGAAACAGTGTTCGGCAGGTTCGAGAACGGGCCCAGTCTGCCTCAGCCATAATCAGCGATTGTAACACCTTAACTAACATACTGCCTGTCCCCAGGGAAAGGAGGACACAGCATGGGAGTCATTGGGGCAAAGAGAGGATCTAAAACTGGGAAGAATATTTTATTTCTAAAGTAAATTGGAAACTTCCTTTGAGATATTTCCAAATACTGTATTTTCTTAATTTTGCACACCTCGCAGAAATTAAGGTGGAAATAAACCTTGTTGAGGCTAAAGCAGAACTTGGTAAGAGCTCCCTAATTTGTGTCCTCTCTGAGTCTAAGTGATGATGAGTATCTTCTTATGAAATACTCCTCCCGGTCCCTTCCACCAGTCCAAGTTTGTATCTGAATTTTAACTCTCTACAGTCTCCACTAAACTTAACCCTTCCTCTAGCACCCTAAAAGCAGGATTGTTAGCTTTCTTTTTAATCTTGGAAAACTTAGAAGGGATTTTAAGGCTGTAAAGAGCTGAATTATATCCCTGGCCTAGTTAGAACATTTTATAAAATTGACAGGTGGGCAGTTAGTTTGTTCCTGGGATCTGCAATAGAGCTTCCTGGGACACAGGAAATATGAAAAGAGCCATTTCTCAATCATTTTGTTCATTCCGTGCATATTAGCAGAGAGGAAAATTCAACTGAGGGCCAATTCTCCCCTAAGAATCCTTTCGTTTAATTATGACCACAGTATATTAAATGTCTGTAAGACATCCACATTAGCTCTGCTGCCCCTGCTCTCAGCAGTGAAAGAAAGAGGAAACCCTCTCACTACTTACTGAGACAGACAAGGCTGCTCTTGTGCTTCTGAAACATGGTGAAAAATTCAATTTAACCAACTACAGGCCACTGTGCTTCTTGTAAATGAGTATCTCCTTACTGCTAATTTTGTGCTATTTTACCTTTCATTAAAAAAGTAATTCAGGTTAAACTCAACTGAAAAGAAAAAAAGCTCTTGATATTTTTGAAGCATTTTGGAACAGTTACTTTGACAGGAGCCCTTGACAGTTAAATGACTCCATTAAATGAATGTTATAGAAGACACATAATGGTTTTGAGTGAAATATTGAATTCAACCCAAATGAGGAAAAACGAGTTATAAGCACTATGGTATATTTGAATAATAACAACTTGCTTATGAACCTCAATGGATTCCATAATTTATAATAATCATGCAATCAACTAGTTAGCTGGTGAGTATGCTTCCTATCTTAGTGCTCGCTATTCATTTCTGGGTTTTGCTTTTGTTGTTGTTGTTTTTAATTGGAGCTATGAAAAATTTAGAAACTGGCAATAATTTCCTCCTACCCTGATATTATAGCTTTGAGTTAGGCAATTAGTGAGCTGCTGTCCCAAGACTGAAGTCCTCCTCTTTCCTTTTTCTCATTTGCTGAATGAGATTCTTTCACAAAGTAAAAAATCAGCAAAAGGCAAGAACCGGCTGCTTGAGAACGTGTGAATGCACTGTACACCAGTGTTTCCTCCAGCCGTGGGACTCAATATTCCTTTTCTTATTTTATGGATTGAATGTGAGATAGCATCAAGGGTTTTACGTGTTTTCTCATGAGTAACAGCTGAAATATGCACTGAAATAATAAAACTGGTACTGTTCAATTTCCTTTTTAAATCCAATTCCAATATAAGTGAGAGTGCTCTTGTGAGGGTGAAATCCGGCTTATAAAATGCTGTTTTTTGGAGAAAAGGAACTGGAAATCCTTGTAGACTTAAAACATATGGGTCAGGGTGGGTGGGGACACTTGGACCGAAGAAAGGGGTCAGAAGAACAGGGATTGTCCTTCATCCTGTTGGTCTGGCCAACAGGGGTGAAAAGCCAATGCCGAGCACACCGGGTGGTCTTGCTTCGATCTGCACACACCGTGCACCACTGCATGCCCACATTCTTCTAGGCAGGTGGTGTACTACCTCCACCATGGTCCCATTGTTCCCTGCATTTATCTTCATTCATCAATCATCGGTTTACACTCTGTCTACTGACATGTCTGCTCTCACTAGACAGTCACTCCCTGAGGACAGGGGGTGTCTTTTCATCCCACACCCCCCAACTTTTCTGAGCCACAATAAGTTAGCTATTTGATAAATGTACTTTTGAACAAATACACTTTTAACTCCTTCAGCTGACAGTGAACACATGGGGAAAGGGACACATAACTTAAAATTTTGACATGCATTAAAGGGAAGTCCAGATAAACACACAGCAAGCTGCCTACATTACATATTACTACAACCTCGCTGACTCAAAAGTGTGGTCCATGGACCAGCAGCATCGCCATCACCTGGGGGCTTTATAAATACCACACCTTGGGCCCCATCTCAGTCCCCCGAATCAGAATCTGCACTGTAACAAGATCCCCAGGTGACTTAGGCACGACGAGATTTGAGAAGTGTCTACCTGGAACATATGACTAGCATGACATCTGAGGAAGTGACGGTATACATGACGGAGAAAAGGAGACCATGGCAATGTGGTTAAAACAGAGGTCTGCCGGGAAAGTCTTAGAGCTCTCTCAGGACAGAGGCACTTAATGCTCACAGGTGGGAAACTCACTCTCACCAGTTCCCTTGGAACCCTTTCTAGATCCTTCTTTATGCTCCTTCCTATTTAAAGACACAGCTGCTCTTAATAATTGTCTTTTCTCTCCACTGCAAAGAGAGTATTTATCGTCAGCATGCTGACATTTGCAGGAGTTTTGGCTTTCTCCACTGAAAACGTGGATGATTGAAAGGATATTGCTGACACCTGAATAAGAAATCCAACGACTCTAAGCTATGTAAATTTAATTATTTCCTTTAATTTCTTTTTTCAGGAATCTCTTTTTCTTTTTCACAGCTTTGGAGAAGTCCTAGCAATTTTCATTTAAAAGAAATACAAGTCAGCAGTGGTTCACTGAACAAGCTGACACGCAATTTCATAGGGGGAGAGGTGCTGTGTCTTTAATCTAATTTGTGCTCTCAATTCCCAGCTAATGTATCTAGGGACCCTGATGTATGCATTTACAAGAAGACATCTGTAATGCAGAGTCCAGCTCACTGCAATTCTCTGAAACATAGGTAAAAAATTACTCTGGATTCTTGCAGCTGTCCTACAACATGATAAATCTGTATATACTCACAGATGTAGAAATATTCCCGGCCTGGCCTGAATTCAAATCCTAGAGAAAAGGGTGTGAAGAGCTGGAATTTTTCAGAGAACTTCAGTGGTCCATTTGGAGAGTGAGGCCGGTTACATTCCCATCTCTTGAACCCTTTGGAAGTGTGGTCGCAGGCACTGTAGCCATCAAAGTTCACCATGTAGAGGACATAACGCTCAGTCTTATCTTCTGGGACCGAGTCCTCATAGTGAGGGCAGAAAACATCCAGGTAATCATTGATACAGACGTCGATGTGGTAGTCACCTGTCTGGAATCTGTTGGAAGAAGGAAATGCTGAGATTACACATAAAGGAAAGGCTTCCTGTTTGGAATCCAAGGGTGAAACTTCAATAATGCTGGGACTAAAAGATTGCTTATAAGTTGTTTTTCCTGCATACCACTGTGATATAGGGCATGGTCTGAAATGTTACTGTTCCAAATCGAAGCAACAACAAGCTATTTTATAAAGGATTTCTTTTGTATTTCTTTCAAAATATGCTACAAATGAAACCCTTCAAATTCATTTTAATTATTAAAGATAATGATTTGTTGTTTTCATTCTTAGAATCACATATATTGAGGCAAAGTTTTCATATTTTAAAAGAATGTTTCATTTAATAAGTGTTTTCAAATAAATGAATAAAGAACAAATAAATGACTGAATTGTTTTTGTTATAATTAAGACCAATTCTCAATTTTCTATGCAAATTGAGAGAATTAAAGTCATAAAATTGAGAGAATTAAAATAATAAAATTTAAAAGTTGGAAAGCAAAGCCCTAGAACAACCCTTCCATTTTAGAGGAAAAGAAAAATCTAAGGCATAATGATGAAGCAGTGAGCGACTTAGCTAGATTTTGAATGGAGACTTCAGATTCTAATTATTTCCCTTAGTAAATCTGCTTATGTCACAAACTCATTTTAGCCAATTTCTTTTCTTGATGCCCTATCCCCTTCTATACTAAGAAAATTGAAACCATCTGAATCGAGTGACATTTCCTCTATTTCTTTTAATTTTATACGTTGTCTTCTTCTAGGGCTGGACTGATGAGTAATGAAAGCAACGAGTCAGAGGAAAACAGCAAAAACCAGGGCCACTTCATCCTGAAATAGTTAAAATGCATGTACACATGTGCGCATACACACACACACACACACACACACACACACACACACACTATACACATCATCCTGTCTGCTTCAATTCTTACCTTATTTTTGCTTATTTGTTTTGCTTATTTGTTTTGCTTATTTGTTTTGCTTATTTGTTTTAATTAATATGCCTTTCCCCATGGTATTTCTCAGGACCCGGGGTATAAAACCATCAAAACCCTCTGTTTTTATCTAGTGAGGAAGTTCTTCTCTGAGCTCTTAGAAGGTTCATCAGAAAACTGGGTTACTGCTGAAATACAATGCCCATAAAGTCATAATCTTCAAGTGTACCAGTCTCAGTGTGAACACTTCCCAGTGATGGTGAGCTAGTCTGGTCCATGTTTGGACATCTCTAAGAGATGTCCAATATAAGTTTCTTCCCATATTGAGCATAAATCTGCTTCAATGTAATTTCTTCCCAGTGATCCTGCTTCTGCTGCTGGAAGTCACCAAGAACAAATCTAATTATTCTTCCACCAGTTCATAAAACATACGGAAATGTCAGTGATGTCTCTCCATATCCTTTCTCTAGACTTGAAAATCCCAATTCCTTTGGTTATTTCTGGTGTACAGGAGCTGTCTGGAAAAAAATCCAGCCATAAAGTCCTCTATTTTTCATATTACACAGCTGGATACTTTCCGGACAGCTCTTGGAATTCCCAGGCAACTTACCATTCTAGTTTCTCGACCCTCATGACCTCCAGTTTCCCAGGGTTCTTTTTAAAAAGCAGCCTCCAAATGTAACAAAGACCTTCCACAGGTTGTTGTGATCAGTTTCCAGTCCAGTAGAAATACTACTACCTTCACTCGGGATGCTAACTATTCATTGACAAAGCCAAGATTCCTTTCTGAAATACAACATGGTAAAGGTGGAAGCACTAATTTTGAATGAGTAGGCCTGAATTTAAGGATTCTGCTGCAGGTTGAGTGAAAAAATCATAAACCATCCTGAGCCTCAATTTCTTCATATTAAACTGGAATAATAACGAGAATCTGCCTTGCTGACCTCACATGTCTGCTTCATGTATTAGAGAAGAAAATGTCTGAAACACACCATGTGAGTGTGAAGCATCACTACTATCATCAGCATATATTAAAGAACATTAAAGTGGGTAACAATAAAATACTAACTTTTAAACAATGTAATAAGAAAATACAACAGAAAAAAAACCCATTTCCCTTTTTAAAAATCCAAAAGGAAACTATATAAATATCCTGAAGTCTGTCCTCAAATATCAAGTGATCTACAGAAACTCCATTTGACCCATGCTTTTGAAAAGCAGCAAGCTGATTTATACAAGGGAAATAAGGAAAGATGATCAGATCGTTTTTCAGTGAGAGGACCTCAAAATACATAACCCTTTTTAAAAACAAAAAGCCTCACAACTATTTATTTCTGTATATTTACAATGATCATGGACCTAGGTTTACTTTTCCTTCATTACTGGCAGACAACGATTTGTCAGGATGCAAGGAAAGCCTGTGTTGCTTTAAAAGATTTTTGGACATCAAGGTAACATCACTGCCAAAGTACAAAGAAAAGACAGTGCTACGTTCAGATAAAAGGGTGCTGTGCTATGAATCATCAGCACTCAGAGTAGCCTGACAAGTTTTGGAGGCGAGCCAGGTGAGAGCCAGCAGAAGGCAATGCCCAGATGCACTTTATATTATTATATTATTATTATAGATTTTGAAGACATTCAAGGGGGATGTTTTTTCTTTACCTAAGTGTCACTCATTTTAGCTTTTACTAGCTAGCACTTGACACGGCTTAAAGTGAAAATAAAAATTTAAAATGCCACTAGCTGGACCCATTGTGTTTTTGCTTTATTCTGCCATTGTTTTTTGATGCCTCAAATTTAGCTTCTATTTTCCAACTTTTATCCTTGTTAATCTTGCTAAAAATTTAATAAAACAAACTACGAGATTGAAGACCCATTTTTTATGTTGGGTTGACCTTTCTGGTGACATTTTCCTTTGTGTAGGGTGTTAAGTGAATCCCTGGGGAACCTATTTTAAAACTGTGATTGCCCAGGAATTAGTATTTCTAACCCGTGTATTCACATGACAAAGTAAAGATGATGATTCAGCACAGAACTAACTTACACTTCTGTTTTAGATCTCTCATTTACATAAATTTGTGTACTAACGTAAATTTCAAAGAAGGGCCAATACAAACAAAAACAATGATAAATTAGAATTTACAAAAGGAATCCGTATAATGTACCAAGTATAATCCAAAGAAAAGTTGAGCATTAAATATTCTAACACTGTTCCAGTCATGCTCTCTGGCTGCAAAGCAGTACTGACCCTTCTTTTCCAGCCTTACTGTGAAGAAGTACATGTGTATGGCTAATTATCATTGAGTGCTTATTATCTTACATTCATGATCTTAATTTAATCTCCATTACAAATCCCATGGAATAGACATTATTTGTACACCTTTCAAAGATGAGAACACTGAAAGTAAGAGGTCAAGCAGTGTGCTCAAGGTTACACAACTAGTAAAAGGTGGAGGCAGAATTCAAACCCAAGCAACCCAAGTTTTGACCTCCGAACTAAAGTTCTTCACTGTTTCACTCCTGAGAGTTCTCAGGTCTACTCTATATTTCTCCAGTGGGATGATTCTTATTCTTAATGAAGTTTCATTCCATTTTTCATTCATTGCTGCAAAAAATATGTGCCATATCCAGGATGTGCTATGTTTTGGTTTTACATATGTTGTCATATGACATTCTTACTGGGTGGTCATAATTAGTTTCATTTGATCAATGAGGAAATGACTTTCAGGAAAGTTGTTATCCTCTTAGTTCAATTTCTTTTTCATTGGAAATAAGTAGCAGAACTTAGGATTTCAACCCAACTACTACATGGTTCTGAAGCATATTCTCTTTGTCTTAATCACAATGGCTTCAGAGCTGGTATACCAGTTGCAATTCCCTTCATCCAATTTACACTAATCTTCTTTGAGGAAAGGGTGCTGGCAAGATGGCCAGGCCCTTCTACCTTCCCCATTGGGTTGACCCCAAACTCCTCAACTGAAAGCTGCAGAGTATGTCAACATTTTGAATAAACCCCAGATCTCAGGGTGAGCTCCTGAATCACGCACATCATTCCAGTGTTTCACGGAATGAAGTGCTCTTAGGTTTTCACATAAAGAGATCTTTTTTGCATCAGGAAAACAGCTTTCATGAACTTCAGCTCATATTAAAAGCACTAAAGAGCAAAGTCTCATCTAGGAAGAATGATTCCAATATTTACAAATGCCTTGGGTAGCATGGCCACTGTTTTAACAGATTTATAAATTTCTCAGAAATTTTCTTATTAACGTGTCCTCTCTACTGCTATTCTTCATCCCATCTACTGTATCTGTGGATCTTTATCTGTCTGAAATCACTGTGTATTTTGAACATATTACCAGTAAGCCAGCAATAATAACAATACACTCTCTACTAAATTATCACAGTGGTTTGTAATGTAAAAGCATGCATAGTTGTCACACTTAGAGAAGTGATTATGTTGGAGTAAAATGGTTACTGCCCTGTGTTCTCACAATACAAAAGGCCCAAGTACCAAAAAAAAAAAATCTCTTATTTACAGAATTATTGCTCTTGTTCTCCATGGTGGCTACTAAGGTCAGTGTTTCTTATTACATATAATAGTATACATACTCTGTTATGGCAAGAACACATTGTACACATTTATCAAAATTTGGCAGAAGACTAGTTGAGACTGTCATACGTATGAAAGGGTCATTTTAGTTAATTAAGAAGAATGAAATTCAGCATGGAAACTAGTTGTTTGTAATCAGCTCAATTAGCAAAAATGAATTATGTACTTTATGATAGGTCTTGATGATCCAGAGGTTGCTGGGAGGGTTGAAGAAAAACATTTTGGAGCTACCAATTGCCACAATAACAACCAAAGTTGGGATTTGAGCTAGAAAGTCCATATGAAGACATGTGTGTTTGTCTTCAGTGTTTACCTGATGACATTCCACAGCTAAATTGAAATTTGATAGTAAGTTTAAAATTAGTATTAATATCTATCTATATTTAACCTGTGTGGAGAAAGTGAATCATGACTTGAGTCTCAGAATTCAAATGACAAGACAATAGAGGTGAGGTAACAGATGACAATTTATCTTTTCATTTAGTTATCAACAATGTATTCCCTCAAGTTTCTATTGAGACAGGGACCCAAACATTATTTCATGACCATAGTTAACCTGAAACAAAGACTTTGCTCCTCCTAACTAAATATTTCATTTTCAAACTTGGGTCCCTCCAATGGGGACATCTAGTACTTGAGTACTCCAGTCCAGGGTGTCCAACCTTGTGGCTTCCCTGGCCCACACTGGAAAAAGAAGAATTGTCTTGGGCCACACATAACATACACTAATACTAATGATAGCTGATGAGCAAAAAAACAAACAACCCAAACGAACAAACAAAAAAACGGGAGGCTTGCAAAAAAAAAAAAAAAAAAAAAAAAAAGTCTCACAACGTTGTAAGTTTACGAGTTTGTGTTGGGCCACGTTCAAAGTCGTCCTGGGCCACATGCGGCCCGCGGGCCACAGTTGGACAAGCTTGTTTTAGTTCTTTACTTCAAGTGGAAGCTCTCAGCTGACTCTGTCCTTTTTTTCTCTTTGCTATGGCAAACAGACATCACTTATGGATGGCTCTCTGTGCCACTGACCCTACGTCCTCACCCACCACGATACACTCTTGTGTTGTGGACACTGACAATGAAGGAGGCCCAGGCCCAGGCAGGCCCATGCCTTGGGTTTCAGGCTGCAGAGGAGCAATATCAAATCATCCTTCTCTCAGTTCCTCTTTAGTCACTTTTCCCTTCAGTGTTCCTCCCCTTGGTTCCATCCTCATTTGCTAAAGCCAAAATGCATTTTATTTTAGTAGCTGGAAAAGGAAGGGGAGGGTGCATATTTAAGATGTTCTAAATTGGCCTTTAGCATATGTTACTGGCACAGCAGAGAGCCTGCTTCCAGGGAAATATGTACCAAGGTATTTTATCAAGCAGCTCCTGAGTGAAGTTCCTTCGTGCCATAAATATAGAACCAGCATTACTGAAAGGAGGCAGAGCGGTTATGAGAGGTTAGGAAGCTGTGTGACACTTTATTCCCCCTTTCATGTAATGTTTTAAAGGACTCGGTAATGAAAACGTTATTTCTCATGAACTAGACAGTTGATTATTACATTTTAAATGTATTTTAATCTGTCAAAGAGGTGATTGTTTTAATATTCCTATTTGAATAGAACTACAGTGTCACTTCTTTAATTACAAGGCAACTTAATATATTACATTCTGAAATGGAAATGTAAAAGGATATGATTTATGGTCAAAGATTAAGCAAATTTATCAGCTCAGGGTTCCTCCCAAAATTTAAACTAAATCTAGAGCAAATATATCTTGGCACCACTGTCTCTCAATTCTACTATTATTGATTTAAAAGCTAATTTCAGAATAAGATGTCTCTTTTTAACCAGAAGAATTTCTCATTTGTCCTGGGGGGCCTAATGGGCCCTGCAGTAGACACGGGATTTGGTCTCCGTAGAAATGCGTTTGGTGAGGAGATGGACAGCCCGGTAGTTTCTGTTGCATAACATGCCTCTTCTTGTCTCCTTCTGTTACTCCCTTCAGCACAGAATGCAAGCCTTATGGCTTGCGTATCCTAATTCTGAAGATGTGCTTTTGTTTTTGTTTTTGTTTTTCTGCAGAGGTTAAAGTATGAACTATAAACAGCAAATCAAACTGGGGGCTAAATAATAATAATAGCATTCCTGGGGGCTGAAGAAAGATTTGTTTTACTGATTTTGAATGTTTCCTCTCTTTCACAGGCTGAAACATGTCTATCTTTGAAATATATTGGTAATTAACCTTCATTTTCAGCTGTGAGATAGTCAGTCATGGACACTTTCACTGTTACCAGGCCAGTAGTTAAGGCTAAATAAGGAATACAGTACAGGATGACCGAAACACTCATTTCAGGAAGCCTAATCCAGCTCTTCCAGACTCTAGAATACACCAATAATAACTAAAATTCCCAGAGAAGTGAAGATTTACAAGTTGGAAAAAAAAAGTACTCAAGGATGAAATTCAGAGATGTTTTTTACTTACTTACTCTTATGTAGTTGAAGTGCTGTATGCTGCAGCACATACATTTTATCCAATGAAGCACAAGATACTGACAAAATATTTAGAACCAGAGGTAGTGCCGTATTTATCCATTAAGGAAATTCCTGTAAAGTTCTTACACATACACATTTTGGTAATCATAAATTCTGTAGCATGAGAGTTTTGCTTTCAATTCAACAATGGTTGGCAATGGGAATCAAACACAATTTACCTGGCCAGATAGTTAGAATTCATTAGTTGGTAAGTATACTAACCTGCCACTTAATTTTTCCATGTGCTCACGCGAAAATGTATTTAAGGCAAGTGATTTTAAAAGCCTACATTTAATACTAATTATTCATATCAAATCAATGGATAAAAAATTCAAATAGCTTTCACTTGTTGCTTTTCTATAATAGTATAAGTTACATTTGTCTGAATGACTTTTGAAAATTGGTATCTCCCAAGAGCAATACCTGTTTCAAACATAGGGCCCACAAAATGTTCTCTCCGCCAGTGTTTTAACTCCTTTGGAGTTTGTTTTATTAGCTTGACTGAGGAGCTCCAAAGGAAACAAAGCATTAAATTAGCAGAGCCAAAACAAGACTTTCCTTCAGGAAGGGACCCAGAGCTTTGGGTGACAGGCTAATTGCTTCTAAGCCCCCACAGAGGCCTCCGGCATGGAGTGAGAATGTGTCGACATCAACAGGCCAAGTCAGCCAAAGAATTAACCAGGCAGAGTTCTGCAGACCCAACAATCGCAGATTACTTCAAATGGTTTTCAAACAGGGATTAAAATAAAATAAAGAATTATCGTCTGGCAATCAGTATATGTCCTAACTGAGGTCACTTCCACAATGTAAAACAGGCCTTTTCTTGATGCCTGCTGGCTAGGAGCTTCCTGACAAAGCTGCCCTTCATGCCTTATGTTATCCAGAGTTTTACAACGTGTCAAGCACACAGAACAGAGCACCTGCCACATACGCACAGATCCAAAAGCAGACGCAGGAAATCATTGAACAGGTAATCCGGCCACTGTCCTAGGAGAAAAGGATTAAACAAACTGATTCTGTTCAGGGGATGCGGGAGTCAATCAAACAAATAAGCCACCTGCCAAACTGCTCACAAACAGGTAGGTAACCCTTTTGTATCCTATTGCGATGGAATCAACCCAGCAGCATTTCTGGCTATTTCTGGTTTCAATTAAAAAACACAACCTAAGTGCTCTAATAAATATCCTGTCTATTAACCAACTCAAATCATGACTTAATCGTTCTTATGTACTTGTATGCAAACAGAAAATAAATATTTGTATTGTGGCTTGGTGACAACTTATCAGAATCATTACCAACTGAGTTTGAAATTTGGTCCTGACATTTCAGAAAGTGGGGTGGGGTCTTTGAGGCCTATGCAGCATAGGACTAATCGATATTCGTCTATTCTTAAACAAGGAAAACAGTAAGCTGGAAGAAAGGAAATAAATGTTTTATCACTTTTTTTCATTTGCTCTTCATAGGACAAGGGGAAACAGATTTGGTAATGCTGGGGCACAATAATAATGATGATAATAACAATAATAGTGTTTCATACAAATTTATATTCAGGTTAGAATATAAATTAGAATATAAATCAGACATTGCTGCTGTTTCTATGTAAATCGGCATATGAGAAGTAGTTCCTTTTACTTGGTTGGTTAGCACCCGTGAGCAGTTGGATACAAATCTGGGACCAGGAAAGAGGCCAAGGTGAGAGAGAAAAAAATCTGGAGTCGTTAGAAATTAGGTGATAGGCACAGTCAAAAAGCATTCAATTTATTTAGGGTAAATGCACTGATTTAGGACAATGGACTGCACTGAAAGCAAATCATTGAAATTATTTTTATTATAATATTTTTGTGGAAACCTCTTCTTACATAGTATACAGCACCCTGACAATAGTGCTAGTGTTTTCCCAGTGCTCAGCACAGTGTTTGCACATAGTGGTGACTTGACAGATGTCCAAAGGAGGGACACTGTAGCCGGGGGATACTAGAGGCTATGCTTCATAACAGGAAAACTGTGTAAAGTGCCCAATAATCTCCTGTGTTTTGGTTCCCATGTCAAATTTTGAGAAGAGCTAAATAATATTATAAACAAAGGTCAAGATCAGGAAACAAAATAATGGCCGACTGCAAACAGGAAAATGATAATCAGGGCTGCTGTTCAAGCAATGCCAGAAAATTATGCCTAGCCGAGTAGACAACTTAAGCACCTAAGGCAGTATGAAAGTTTCTCTCTTGTCATTAAGTCCTCTATTCAATTACCATTTATCGGGGTAATTAAACACTGGAAAGTGATGCCAGGCTAATTGTTAGATTATGATAATTACATGTCTTTGCTATGCTACAGCAGATCAAAATAAGATGTGGTCCCGTGCACTTAGCTAAAGCTGCTCTGGAATCGTCAGACTTGGGTAGAGCATGAGGCCATTTATTACTAATTCATTACAAATCAGGCAGAGAAGCTTATTATTTGTAATGCTTCTCTTCTCCCCCCACCTACGGTCTCCTGGAACAAGACTCCCAAAAGGTTAAGCACAAACTGCTGCCTCTCATTGGCCCGTTTCCATCCCAATTACACAGCTGAGCAGCATTAGGTGCCTCTATTTGAGAGGGTTCATCAGCCTGCTTCACAAAATCCTGCAACCGCCTATCATATTGGCAGAAACATCCAAGGCTCCCTTTTCAGCCCCTGCCAACCACTGCTCTGCTCTGAGCTGTGTCCCAGCAACCACAAGCTGGCAATGCAGAGGGTCTTTGGGTTCTGAGGCTCCCTTCTGCTCAGGTCAGGACTAGGCCAGGCTGGGGTATGCCCAGGGTTTGCTTCTGTTAGCAGGAGGCGTGGGGAGTACAGACTGTGCCCCTCCGAGCAGGACATCCAGCCCCTGTTGCTTAAGCCAGGGTCAGGAGAGAAAGCAACGTGCTCAGGAACTCACTGGAATCGCCTCAAAGCTACCAAATAGTGACTCAAATCTGTGTAGAGAAAGACTAGAACTAATCCATCATCCTTGGGCACTTCTGGTGCTCAGAAATCTCTCCCTTCCACCCCTCTACTAGCCACTCCAGGTCACTGCTGGAAGATGGGAAGGTAAACAGGTATTCGAGATTCTTCCCTGTCTTTATCCTGAGGCTTCTCACAATCTCCTCTGCCATCGTCATATGTTCACATGGGCCATAGCGAGGCGGAGGAAGCACTGAGTGTCGGGTTAAATGTTTAATGACCGCCACGAAGTCCATGTCATGGTATGGCTCTGCATTTTACGATTTGCTTTCTCCTATTATTAGGGCAGTGTTATAGACCGAATGTTTGTGTCCCTACTTCCCAAATTCCTGTGTTGAAGTCCCAATCCCCAATGTGACTGTATCTGGAAAAAGGGCCTTTATGGAGTGAAGGAGGTCACAAAAGGTGGGGCCTTGATTCAACAGGATTAGTGTCCTTCTAAGAAGAGACACCAGAGAGGGTCCTCTCCCTTCTCCCCCTCTATGTGCCTCTGCAAGCCAGGAAGAGAACTTTCACCAGAAACTGACTCTGGGGAACCCTGATCTGGGACTGCTAACCTCCAGAACGGTGAGATAATTAATTTATATTGTTTAAGCCACCAGGCCTATGGTGTTTTGCTATGGCAGTATGAGCAGGCTAATTCAGGCAGTTTAAAATTTAATTAATGGTCGAGTTGGGGGTGGGGTGGTATTGAATTACATTATAGCCAGGGACATCGGAGATATAAAGAATCAATGCAAAACAACAAGGTAATAATGGCCAGGAAGGAAGGAAATGAGGGGGAGCGAAGACAGCAGCTAAGCCAGTGCTGGCACCTCCAATGCCCCGCGCGTAGGAGACAATTTCCATCTGCTCTTCTGAGCAAATGGCTGGTCTGAGGAGAGAAGACACACGATTTTCCTAAGTCAGGCTAGCTTCACCTCTGAAATTAACTTATGGCACCACAAAAATGACTGTATTATCACCCAGCAACTGTGTTATCTCACTGTTTCAGCAAGGCTTTCGCCCACAGACAGAATGAAGGGTGTTGCAGGAGAGTCGCCTAGTCCATTTTACCCTTCCTTGACCTGGAAATGCAAACAGAATACGCCACCACCTTTCAAAAAATCATATTAAGTGCATTCTGGGGACAAGACAAACCATGTGCCACCTCTGTTAACACCAGAATACATAAAACTGTCATCTACACACACTTTTACTGGTGGCCTGGGGCTTAAAACTGGGGAGCTGGGGCCCAAATGTAGTTCGGTTCATCACATAAAAGCGGATTTGCCCTACTTAATATTATTATTTCATCCCCACACTCATTAAAAGCATACTCATTCATTCAGCTGGATCTCCTATGTACTTTTATGGCCTGGACCACAAAAGGATATGTGCAAGAATAATGCAATCGTAAAAAATAAGAAACTAATCACTCTAACCCAAGGAAACATAAAGGGGAGAAAGGAATAAACAGTTCACTATTTATTTTTTAGAAATAAATCTAAGCACTTTAGGGGATTCTAAAGCTGTCATATCTCCACCTACTTAAATGCTTGTCTGTGTCCATGACAGAGAATAAAGCTGTTATTTACCCCTTCCCCTTTCATTTTAATAAGCTTTACTTTCAAAATATCTACCTTGGAAAACAACTATGGTTCAAAGCAAATGCACATGACCCTCTTGAACTTTCAGAATTTTTGGTCCCACTACAAGCTCTGAGTGAGCCACTTGTGGGGACCGTGAGGTTTCAGAGGGATGCTTAGTGCCAAGACACAAAGACGATGAAGAGGGTGATAATGGGCACTCCATGCTGGGTGACAACACAGCACCCTGAGCCTTGAGAGGACAGGGTCACAACTGGCTTTCTTCAGCACTCAGAAATACAGTCACAGATCCCAAAGTTTCTTTCACAGGCGCATTAACATTTTATTGCTGTTCATATGGTTCAAGTCCAAGAGAGAGAACGTGAGCTACTGTGGAGTTACAAACTGAAGTGTTGATGAGCTGGGTCAGAAACAACAAAGGCATGAACAGAACCTAAGGGAGCCATTAAATGAGCCTGGGTCTTAGCATAGAATCTGTATCCAATGTGAGGATAACCGTGACACAGTCTCACTGATCGATTTATTTACAGAAAGGGGCGATTTCATTTATATTGATGTTTTAATTCAACATCTGGGTATCTACTCTGTGCACATCAAATATTTAATTAAAATCATAACCCATTTTGTATTGTAAAACAAATTTAGATTCCCCCCCCCCCATTCCACACATATAAAATGTTTGAACTGTATCTCTGGGAGGTAAAGGTGTAAGCAAACAGGGAATTCACTTTGGTACACCAACAGATTTTCTGTCTCAGAACACCCTGTAGCTGAGAAAAGATTCACAACGGCAAGACCTAACCAAGGGTGTTTTAATGAATCTAGTTATTAATTGGAAATCCAGGTCTTGGTCACTAAAGGTGCTGGTTACTGTGATTTTTATGATGACAAGAGAAAATAATATGACATGCGGTGGCCAAGTGGGCAGCTTACGAGTAGAAGGTCCAGCTAGGAGGCTAATCAAGACTATATCCTCTGTTAGTGTTGCTCAAAGCATGCACTAATACACAGAGAATGTTAGAAAGAAGGGAGACTGGTGTCCTGGCTGCACAAACACCTTTTCCTCCTGCCTGTGCAGACATTAAAGCTGAGATGGAGTTGTGTTTACCTCATGATCTAGTATCATGTGAAGCTTACACACATACCTCAACTTAGGGTTTTTAACCCTAAGAAGTTACAAACTATTCTAACCTGCTAGAGGAAATGGAGTGTAAAATTGGGAACTATGGGAAGCTTTTTGTTTCACTTTAAATATGAAATTCTGGCATAAAAGCTGAAGGAATAAACTTACATATGCATAACAGCATTTTCTGGTAGAGTATTAAATGTAGGTTTCTGTTTTGTTTTAAACCAGGTTGGTGGCCTCAAGATTAATTAATATCTCTAAAGACGTCAGAGATGTTTGGAACTATATGGAAACATGAAGTATTGCTATTCTCTGTCAGAGAATTAGGACATTTAAGAATTCGTATCACACAAGAAGAAAATGTTGGTTTTAATGACTAGAAAATTGTATAGGGGAACTCAAATTTAAGACATATCACTCCTGTTTATAGTAAATGGCAACCCAGCAGCCATAAGCACTCACTGAATTAAAAATGGAATTCTCAGCATTATATTTGCAGCTAAGTATTTATGTACACTATTGAATCTATGAATTCCTCTCATATAAACTTCCTATAATTGGTTTTGACACAACCAGCCCCATATATAAGTTACTAGAGTTGAGAGTGACAAATCCTAACTCACCACTCCTTAAAAACACCAGGTCATTTGCCTTTATGGTCCTAGACACTACTCATGTTTAGTGTTAACTGACAGTAATTATAAAGTTCTTAGGGCTTTATACACAGCATGTATGACATAGGCTTGTAAAGAGATGGCCTCTTGTTTTCTCTTGGCACCTGCTACTCAACAATCATTTCACAAGAACCCTAGTTCTGCATCAGGACTACAGAGAGGCCTACTAGTGGAAAGACCTCTGAGGTTCCATCTCATCCAGCTGTTTCCTTTCAGGACTGTTAATTATCTAGATTCCTTTAAAAAAATTCTCCAAGGAGAATTGGAGTGTTAAATAGTAGCTCTTCCCAGGACCTATAGACGTCATTCAAAATTCAATGTTTAAAGAAATTCTATTGTCAGGAGCATCCAGCTTTCCAATGTTGTTCAGAGCATTTCCGTCACCCCCGCCCTCTAATAAGGTTTGAGAGAAAAATAGAGGAAATTTAGCTCATGTTTTCCTAGGAAAGTTGAGCTGATTGTATTATCGACTGTCTACTGCATTAGCAATTTCCAACTGAATTACAAACTCTTTCGCTGCATTATATTACTATTGTTCAATACCATTTTCATTGCCCTAATGAAACAAAGCTATATAATATAACCATAAAGTACTGATTACACTTAACCATAATGGAAGAAAGCGAAGGAAAGACCTACTTTTAAAATATGCAAAGACAAGAAATGCTGATACTCAGGAGACATCTTTTTTAAAACTCTTTTTGCTTTCTGAGTTGAGATCCAAACAGCACCGACAAATTAATTTTTCTTTGTCTTCTAATACAGAGGTATTTCCAATAGGATAGTATTTCTACAAGATTTTCCAAAGAGCAAAAGTTGTCCAGGTGCTAAAAAATATAACAATGTGAATTTTATACTTATTTTTAAAAGTGCCTACTTCAAACCAGAGTATTCCCTAATATAAAAGAAGATATGCAAATTTTATCCCTGGGTGCAGATTTCTCCCTGTCTATAGGTGAGCTCATTCAAGGAGAGCCATTATAAAACCACTAGAGTATTTCTGATTGGCCCATATTAAATCAACCAGCAACGCAATAGTCAGGTTGCTGTGCTGGACTGAAGGCTGTCCACGTGAGATGGCAGATCCACGGCTGAGATGTCTGCCCTTTAGCAAAGGCAGTGAGGTTACTTGGCAGCCCTTTATTCACTTGCCTCCCTTCCTACAGATTAAAGCAGTAAAACCAAGAGTTGGATGAACAGGAAGATGTGATAGAGAAAATTCTTGAGTCTTGCTAATTGTATTACAGCTACAAGCTATAGTGCTGGACAGTTGCTACCCTCTGACATTTATGCCAGAGCTACCATAACCGCCCCACGACCACCAACCCCTGCTACCCTGAGTATAATTGCTGTAGTTGACCCTTAAACAATGTTAGGAGTTAGGAGCACTGACCCTCCACACAGCTGAAAATCCACATATAACTTTGACTCTCCAAAAACTTAACTACAGCCAGCCCTTCCCATCTGTGGATTCAACCAACAGCAGATTGAAAACACAATTTTTGATGCACAGTTGGGAGACCATAGATGTGAAAGGTCAACTGTATTTATTGAAAACATCTATATATAAGTGGATCCGTACAGCTCAAATCTGTGTTGTTCAAGGATCACGCGTATTGGGGAGCAGAGCACACTACTATGACTCCCCAAGAATTCCTTGAGTTGAGATGGTAATGGTTAACGAAATTACAAAATGGCGCTGTAGTGGCAGATGTGCTCTGCAGATGCCGAGGTCCCAGCCACCCAGACATTCTACATCTGACAAATCCTTCCTGTCATGTCCTCAGTGGACATGGTGTAAATGTAAAAGGACATTGGAAATGCCTGAGCGTCAGGATCAGAGCCTAGTTCCTCTAAGACAAACTCTGGTCATGGAATACACCTTCCTCTGAAGATCTCTGTGTTTGTAGTTCTATGATCAATACTGACAATAGTGTCATCCGTGTGGACACAACGTGCTGAGTTCTACATACTGTGTTTGACAAATTGATCTGATTTCAGTGGTTCAGGACAGTCAGCTCAATGCTTAGTTTACTTGTATTTTCTAGTTTTTGCACCCCTGGCAAAAAGGTAAAAAATAAATCAGGGTGGTATGTGTTAGATCTCTTTGAGTAATGTGTATTGTTCGAAAGATGAAAGAGAACACGCATTTCTCTTTTCCTATTAGGGTGCTAATTTATGCAAGTTCATTTGCCTTTTCAATCTATTGATTGGCTTCTTGTCTCATCTTCTGCACTCCATTAGAACCATCGCTGACTTAACAATAACGCAAAGCCAGACTAAATTTATACAGATTTTTATACTCTTTTGCATCTACAGCCTATTTAAAAGTTTGCATAAGCAAGACAGTGTAAGGAGAAATTATGGGTGACGTGGAAAACCATTCCACTTTATCACATCAGAACCAAATTTTCAGAAGAGATGAAAATACTTAATAGCTGAACTCCTCTTTTCAATTTTAAACTGTCATGTGTGAACATCTGAAAAGAATCCTGTGCTTTGGGCATGCTGAAATTAAAATAGAAGTGCAATTTGAGATTATTGATTATAAAATCAGTAAGCACAGCTGCTATATGCCAGGCAGGAATGGCTCTCCTTTCCCAAATCCATTTGTGTGAGACAGGCAAACACAGAAGTAAAATAACTTTTACTGTGAAAACTAGCAAAAGGGCTAACCCCCAGGAGAACAATTTTCAGACATGGTGTATTCTTTATTTGTTCCCAGTCTCAAATAATGCTTTTAGTTACTGCTTCATTCTGGAGGAAAAAATAAATATATATGTATATAGCCTATTTTTCGATATTTATTAGCCTAAATGCTTTCTGTCTATAGGTTCAAATAAACAAATCCAATTTTAGTCTCAGGACTATTAAGTTATTTAACTATGAAGTGAACCAAAAGCTATTGATCATAGGACCAAAGAGTACAAAAGTTGCCATCTCGAGGTGGTTTTTAAACCCCGAAGAGTACTTTAAATGCAGTTTGTACAGAGCACAGATGTTGCTTTAGTGAAAGGTGAGTAACTAATACTTCTTGTTTTCATGTCACTAATTTACCTGTGTCCGAAAAGGAAGAGGGGAACTAAGAAAGCCCAATGAGAATCTGCTCTCAGCCTCCTTCAGGGTGATTACTGGCATCGTGGATTTGACAGCAGAGAAATCACAAGATGTTGAGCCCATGAATGAGATTTCTCAGCTTTTTGAGCATTCTGGAACTGCTCAGGCACGGATGTTCGACAGGGGCAGAGGGACACCTGGCAGGTGTGGAGTTCAGTCACTCAGACCCCTCTGAGGACGCTTGCAAATCGTACAAGATGTCCAGGAACACTAATAGGCATTCTCTGAACCACTTGGGAGGTGTTACTAATAAAAAGTTGAAATCAGAGTGTAGAGAAAATTTCATTTCCAATCCTCCTTGTGGCACCTGGCTTTCCTAGCACATATGGTTTGTAAAGTTTGCTAATGTCTGGTGGTTATCAAGGAAATCAGAGTTGATTAAAGATATTTCAACTTTATCTTCATTTCCCAGACTTTGCAGTCATCCATCTGATAACTGTGAAGAAACAATTATCCTTATTGGTTGTGGCAGGCAGCACACGAAAGGGGTCTGAGAAAGGGATAGAGAGCCATCTGCCTAGCTTCGAATCTGGGCTCTGTTACTAGTAATGGTGTGACCTTGGTGAGTTACTTTTCCTTCCCCTGCTTCCTCATCTGTGACACTGGAATAATAATAAGGCCTCACTCCTAGGACACATGTTAGGATTATATAAATAAATGAGTAAATTAGGATGGACTGTAAAGTGCTTAGACAGTGTTGACAAATAAATAGTATAGGTGAAAGGAATATGTGGAATTGTATTATTTACATAACTAAAAAGGGTTTTGTTTTTACCTCTAAAGACAAAGAATTTCACCACTTTGAAAACAGTCTTGAGACTCTCAAAGATCTTTAGAGATAAAAATTTTGATAATCATTATAACATCTCTTAAGTAGCATATAATCATAACAAATTTTTGTTTATGAGAGAAAAGTCATTTCTAGAACAATCCTATAGAATGGGGGAGGAGAATAGGCTAGCCCTTGGGAGAAGGAATACACAAAAACAATTCAGTTACCTTTTGGAATATATGAATGGATATGTAAATCCATGGAGGACAGATGGGCAGTTGCCTGTGTGGTGTGATTTCCGGGACACAAAAGCCATCTTTAAACAAAAATGCCTTCCCAAAAGTGAAAAGTTCTTAAATACGTGTATAGTCTTATTTTGCCTGGGAGGGAGATCATACTTGCTAGCCCTGCGTTAACGTATTTTCATTATTCTGACTCATTCACACCTGTACCTAGCAGAGTTAAGACCCCTGAGAGACTAAGAAACACAGTGGGTACATTCGGATGAGAACACCTGAGTATCCTGCAGGGTTGGGAGAACAGGCCTCAGAAAAAGCCCACCAGACAGAACGACAGAGGTGGAAGGTGACACACTAGAGAAATACTTGAGATTTCCCAATACGGCTGAGGTCAGCTCTACAGATTAAGTGTCATCATAGCACATTAGAATAAATGACATTTCTCTATGAATGTTTATGTTAACTTAAACTTTGAAATTACAGTTCACTTGAGCAATATGATACTAGATTAACCTTCCATCATTTCTTAATTTGGTTGACTTTTCACATATTTATATCCTGTCTCTCTTTGTTCATTCACTCATTGGATACAGGTACACTGATTGCCTCCTGTGGTTCAGGCATTGTACTGAAGCAGGAGGAACAAAAATAAAGCAAGACACAGTTCTGGCCCAGAGGAACTGCCAATCTAGTAGGGGAAACAAATAAATCACTGCAGTAAAATGTGATAAATATTTTAAGAGAAATTTGTACCAACTGCTTGTAGGAAACAGGAAACAGTAAAGACTTTGAAAGAGTCAGGAAGACCTCACAGGACAGCCGGGTCTTTGAAATATGGACGTAATTTTCCCTGCAGAAGACTGGGTGGGGAGAAAGCATGGATTAGGAAGATCACAGGAAGTCTACTGCAGTGGACCAGGCAAACACACAAAGACAGCGCAGGTTTCAGCCAAGGATCCTTACTCCTGTGTATTTGACAATGAACTATTCACTTACTCATCCATTCAGCGACTATTTACAGAGGTCCTATTTTGTGCCAGATACTTTGTATTGTGGAAGTTACTAAATAAGTACGAACTCTTCACTTCAGCTTCTTATGATTGCCTAGACATGATCAGCTTGAAGTAGGGCATTTGAGGGATTAAAGAAGTGAACAAGAGAAGTTACAGAGAGGCAGAATCATCAGAAGGAATTTCAAGGATTCCCTAACATTCGTTCATTATTTTGCAGCACTTATGTATGACCTTGTGTTAGAAGTTAACATACAATGGCCAAAAGAACAATGACTATGGAGTTAAAAGTTGTGGGTTAAAAGATGTCACTGCTTAAATAAGCTGTTCATTGGTCCAGTCGCTTAATCTCTCTGTATCTCAATTTTATATAAATAAATGAAAAACTAGCTGTTCTAAAGGTTCTACAATGCTATTTCAGTTTAACACAGGGAGCATACAGAATAGTTAGTAAATTTTTGGTGACTGGATTATTTTAGAAACTAAATGATAAGACTTGGTAGAATACTAAGATTACATGCAATTGCCCTCTGGGATTTCTATTCATTACATCTATTTCAGTGGCGTGAGGAACGACTTTAACCAAACACTCAAAGCTGGCATACCATCTAGCACCCAGGGGGCACAACAAGGTCATCATCATAAGTGTCTAGTGTCTGGTATGGAAGATGGAAGGGCAAAAATACAGCTAAAATCATGAAAAGGATTCTACTCTTTCCACATGGACAGTGGCACAACTAGGGACCATTTAGGTGGTGCCAACTGCTAGAAATGTCATCACTGATTAAAAGCTACAAGAGAAGCTATAGTCACAGTTCATTATACCATCATTTTACCCCCACACCTGGCTTTCAACCCTACTGAGGGCTGAAGCAGCACAACAGGAAATGGCAAGCATGATGAGAAAAATCAGTGAGGTCACCATTTAGAAACTTCCCCCAAGTATCCTCTGAACCACTCATGGAGTCTCTTAACATCTACAGTCCTTGAGGAGCTCTCCGGGTTCCAACATCCCCATTACAGGGATATAAATATATAAAGTGCACTTAATCAAAATTGCTTTACACCTGTTCACTCCTACTAAAAACGATAGGAGAAAAACATCTGTATTGCTCTCTCTGGACAGATAAAACTTCTTTTCCAAAGTCTTTTGGAAGATAATTAGGTACCTTAAGTGTGGGGGAAATTGAAGATTTTGCCAGTCTCCAAAACTGTTGACAATATGTTAAGCAGATGGAGGTCATTTCTTTTATTTCTCTAACTTTCCCTTTTGGCTCTCTGATGAAAGATATGCTGACATGAATGTTTTGTTGTTATGCATGGTAGAAAGACCTGCAGGTCCCAAAGGTGAGGCAAATCATGTCCTTTCAAATGGTCTGTTATTTTTGGCAATAAATTTGGATTAACTATGACAGAAAGCCTTGAACTATTTTATATGCCTTAACTTTAGCATTAGGAGGAAGGAGGGGACTTATAAGACATGGAATGGGATATGCTGAACAAAAATGTTTTTTGGTCATTTTGATTCATTGAAATACAATGGCTTTTTGAGCACCCTGGGACTTCTGTGTGTTTGGGTTTAGGATTCCAAAGGCGAAGTTCCTGGCTTCTCTCGATGACAGAAAAGTCTTCAGTTCCTGGAAAACTGGTTGCTATCAGCCTCACTGTGGCTTGATTTAAATGAAAGTCACAGGTCTCAGACAGTGAATCGCCTCCTGCCATTCTCCCTCTTGTGTCTTCCTTCTCAGCTCGTTCTGCTGACTAAATGTTTTTTTCCTCCTGATGTCTTGATGCATGTTCAAGGCTATAATTCATAAATCAGATTTATAAAAGTCTAATGCCTGAGAGTATTGCTCAGTAACTCAGATATTTTTTCTACTTGTGCTCCTTAAATTTTCCCTATAATTGATAAATGCATGAAAAGCTGAGCAATTAGAGGACTAAGGGTGAAAACCGGGGCACTGGATGTATGTGGTTCATCTACTAAATCCTCCAACAAAGTATGTATTATTTCACATGAACTGGACTCTGTTTCCTAAGAGACACGGGGGTGTTTAGAATGCTAAAATTATATTTCTGAGGTCAACCAGAGACCACTCAAACCAAGGAGGATACGAGAGTTTTGCTTATATGTGGGAACTCATAAATAATATTTTAAAAGTCACAATGCTTTATCATTCATCACATTTCTTACAAGAACAAAGGTATGAATGATTTTGGAGACTTTTGATTTTCTCTAGACTATTGCAAGAGAGAACTGCGTGACCTTGGCATCTGATCCCTTAGCGTTAACCCCGGGAAGTCAGCGAGCTTCCTTCACAATGTGAGAGGACCACACTGTTCTTTCACATGAAAGCTACAGATCTCACCAAGAGGAAAGCCTTAAATATAGTTTATTAGACTATTAAAAGTTTATAACATCACTTCTCTGTTCTCTGGTATTCATCAATGAACCCCCATTGATCTCTACAGGAATCTGAACATAGCTTCTTGTCTAGTAATACCTATGTGCTCAAGCTTCAAAGATTCATTTACTTCACATGTGTAATTTGCCTACTTATTCTTGCTGAGATAATATTCCTGGTTTAATTGCCCATAGAGCAACTGGATAAATCATCTATGTTGCTTTGTATTAGATGTCTGTGCATATGTGTAAAGCAAAGAAAAAAAAAGCAAGGTTGTGCAAGCTATAAACTGCAAAAATTAAGATAAAAAGTTATCCCCATCTACCACAAATAGACCCAAAAAATATTTCCAAATTTTGCAAAATTGAAAAAAAAAAAAAAACCTGAAAAATAAACTTGGAGATATCAACTAGCTTACAGTTTTGGAGGTGAAGAATACATATTCTCAATATATATTTAGATATATTTATATGTAATGAAAGAATGAATGATGAATGAATTAATGAATAAAAGAGTTTGAAAAAAAATAACTGCCTGGAGAAATTAAATAGATTACTCAAATGCGGACTCACATAAGAAATATCAGACTTATGAAGGTGACATTTGCTTGTACAAATTCAGGTCTATATTCACTTAGTGATCGGAACTATTATGAAAAAAATCTTTTTATATAAAAGAAATGTAGTAAGCCCCTTCAGAGTCATCTTCTAATTGATCGTCTCTGTTAGTCATTGGTGAAATATAAGTTACAGTGCATTCACATGAACGCATAGACATGCGCACACATAAAGACCTAACTCAGAAACACAGTATTTCAGTAAAACATCTTATTCCTTCAAATGAGAGAAAAAGAATGCTTGACTTTTTTCCTTTCTTTGCTTTAAAAAAAAATTTATATGAACATCATAGGAGATTCTTATATGTGCCCTTACGTAAGAATAACAAGCCCCGTACAGTTGTAAATATATTTCTATTCTATCTTCTGGCTTCCTTCTAACAGCATTTTACTTTAAAATGATACTAGATTACAAAACTAGATATTGAAATTAATGGCATATATTTGACTGCAAAACCCTAGAACATGGTTACATTTTAGCTTGAGTTCTAAAACTGGCAGAATTTTCAACTAGAAAGATGTGAAATCAATTCAGACATATTAGATATTGAAAGACTTTATAAAAGGCATTGTTTTTTGATGAAAAATCTTAGTTGGGGAAATCAGACAATGACCACACTAATAAATAAATCTTATATTCAGAACAAAATTTATTTTATATGAAAAACAGAAAAAATATGTTATAGCCAAATGGTTTGTACGTTATTCTCATTTAAGTAAAGATTAAAATATGCTAGGCCTATGGTATGTGGAACTCTGTCTAAGGCACTCTATGTATATGCATTTTGCATAGGAATCAAACTCTATAAATTGAGTTCTCTAAGTACAGAATCAAATTAAAACCTATATATAGGTGATTGATTTCATGATTTTTAAAGCTATTGACTAGGTGATTTTAAAAAGGCACTAGCAATGGAGGTCTGCCAAATTTCCACTTCTGAACATTTCAATACCTTGTGGTCTCAACATAAAATAAACAAGAACTCAGAAACTCAAGCAATTTCCAAGATGAAAAGCAGACCCTAATGGCAGCAGGTGGAGTGGAGATAAGTATTACTGAAATACTTGTTGATATGATTCAAGAGTGCTCAAGACCATCTGATGCTAAGGGCCACATGTGAAATCAGCAGAGGTCTAACCTGGCTAATTGTCTCCCCTGATTGTGATGGGTTTGATTAGAAAAATAATCAGCTCTCAGCAGCCAGTAGGCAAAAATGCCACCTTGGGGGAGGGGTGTGCGCGCGCGCACGTGTACGTGTGTGTAGCGAGAGATGGATGCACAGCTGAATGAATACAGATCTCCATTAACCCACTCTTCAAACATTAAAGGGGTTCCAATATAAATGAAGCCAATAATTGCCTTTATAATTAGCATGAACATTTTCCTCCTGTCACTTTGCAATTATTTTTATACAAACTCAAGCTAATGCTGATACTGGGGCTTTCTAAAATAAAAAAAAATATTCGTATTTTGTCACTAAAATTTTGAAGACTGAAAATTGAAGCCATAGCCCATTCTATAACCCACTTTTGAGTAGTTATTTTAAAATAGTTTGTGCTACACTCAGTGAGAAACTGGTTTAAGATAATACTTTAACTGTTTCTCCTTATTTTCATCTAAATATTGAGGGAAATATATAAAAATAGAGCTTTGTTTTTAAAATGAAGATTAAGAATAAACATTTAATCACCTAAAATGCTACACTGAAATCATTTCATCATTTGAAGCCCTACTTTGTGATCTACTTCTTTCAATTTCGATTACAATTTCATCTTCTCATTAGCTCTGTGCAAACAATCTTTTACTTAGAATGGTAATCTACTTCAATCACTATCTCTATGTTAGAGATTTCAAACCTTGAAATTTAGAAATAGAAACCTCCATAAGTTATTAAGCTTGTAAAAGTGAAAACTTAGGGAAATTTTGTAATATGCAAATACTAACATTTGTAGCATCCATAATAAATTTAAGGTCATTTTGTTAGTGTGAGAATGTAAACTGTATTATGTATATTTTTATTTGCTCATAAATGTATCATGTTTACCATATTTAGAGATAAAATCAGGCAGAAAACATTCCAGAAAAATCTATTTTACAAATGTTTTGTAAATATAATATTTACTTTTTAAACCCTCTTCAGACTGTGGCTACAAATGTCAGAGAGAGAAAAAGTGAGAAACAAGAGTAAGAGTGAGTGAAAGATTGAAGTATTTAGGTCATGAAAAGCTAAAACTAGGTTACTTAAAGCTCCATTCCATGGACAGAGGTGGTTTTTATCTTCAGTTAAGTGTTTAGAGGCATGTGATAACATTAAATGCAGATTTCCATCTACTTGATGTACTCCACAAAATCTGCAGTCCTCATCTGGAGCCTCCAAATGTAACTGTCAGTCAGCTGATGTCAAAGCCTAATGTCTGTGCCATGGCCTTACACATCTGGTCCCTGTCAGTGTCAACAGGGCTTGTTGGATGTGGTGTCATGGCAGGCAAGATGATTTATACACACAGACCCAAAGATCTCAGAGCTCACTTGGAGGATGCATTTCATCTGGTATTCATGCCAACAGCAAACGATTGACTGAAATTAAACAAAACCTCACATCCTGAAATTTGAGCAGTCTCTGCTCCTCCCCTCCTCATTCAGGTCATGAATATATCTAGTTAGCCAGGGAATCCACAAAAGATCCATGTCAACAGTCTATTAGTGAGAGAGAGAGAAAAAATGTGCATTAAACACCTCCATGCTTTAGCCTTTGACCCCCTTAAGCTAACGCATTTTTAAAATTCTTTATGGGATAAGGAATTACTAACCAGCCACCCTGGGAATTCATGAATGTGTGGTGGTGGTCAAATCTGACCAGCATTTTCCTTGAAAAACTTTAATGAGAGAAAAACTGGGCATTGCCTTTATCATTTACATTATTTAAAATACTGTATCATATTAGGTAGAAAATTTGTCAATCTCTGTCTTTAACGTATCTTGATTCCATCTCCCTAGGACAACACACAAGTACGTAATATAAGACACCCAAAATGTCTGTGTTTTTGCTGTTAAAGCTCATCATTGCAATCTAGTAATGGATAATTCTCTCCCCTTGACTCAGTGTGAATTATTCTTTTTTTCACAAGCCTAGTAATGATCTGTAAAACTAACACTTTGGTCCAGTTCACATTAGCATATGTTCAGAACAACTTTAAGGCACAGCTACCCTGATTGGGCACAGCTAAACCTCTGATTTTAAGTACTTCCTGCAGAGAAATGCCATCCACTGACTAGAGAGCCTTCATACTCTGTGATTGTTTGATTAACACGGTCTTAGCTCTGATGGGCATAAGACAAATTAGAGGTTTTAACTGTCCCTTTAATTTAGAACCCTTATCTGAAAAAGAATTAGGGACCCAGTAAATGGCTACAGATCCATATTCCACACAGAGAGGGCTAATTAAGAGCTCTGAGGTGGTGAGCATGTGTTCCAGCTCCTACAATGAGGTGTCCGTGTATGTCAACCGAAAGTTCATTTCTTCTAATCTAGCATAGATTTTTATCCCAGGGCTCTGGGCTATTTCCCACGTATCTCTTTTCTAACATGCTACAACTTGCTTAAGCATTGAGGGACACTTTTTAAAAAGTGAGTAATGATTGTTTAGATAATGTCAGGGCAGTGCAAACCAGCTCTTGAAGAAGGCAGCAGTTCCTGCACTGTCATCCATCCAAGCAGGCTTGTTCGAACATGCAAAGCAGCAGGTTACAGGGCTTTCCATCTAGGTAAAGGTGTAAAAAGTGGCATGTGTAGCAGCCAGCAAATAGAAGCAAAATCTTTTAAGATTTTGCTAAGCCTCCAGAGAGCTGAAAAACATTCCATTTTAAGAAAAGATGTTCTGAAGGCAAGTGCTGCCGCAACCACACCAGTGGTTGAGGTATTTGTCTATGTTAGTTGAACAAACCATGCTTGTCCCAGCACATCCATCTGGCCTTGCTCTTGCTGCTGCTGCTGCTGCTGCTGCTGCTGCGGACGGGGGCTGGTCTGTGTTTGCTCTGGCTTCTTTCACTGCTCACCTCCTGTCCAAATGCACTCCCTGGGTATTCTGGCTTTCCCCTGGTTCAAGACGGCCCTGCAAGAACTTGGCTGTTTAAAATCCATTTCCTTTCAGGTCAAATGCTGCTTATATATTCACAGAGCTTCCCAAGAACCTGCATGACCTCGCATATCCATTTTGACTGTGTGCAGTGGCCCGGCCCTTGTACATTGCTTCCCTTCACATTCACCCTGGTTTTCTTGTAGGGAGTCCCATCTGGGCGGGTCAAATGCTCTACATCTCTCTCTTCTTTGCCCAGAGTCAACCAACCAGTGAGCAGCCTCAGTGACTCAATCAATTCTATCTGAACCCATCCTCTCCTTTAACAGCTTTAAATTATGTAAATTCTAAATTCAAAATGTTCATGACTTTTCCTGCTTAAGTTTTCCTGCTGACCTGTTATAGTCAAGTTATCTTCTCCAAACGAAGGTTTATTTGCCACTTAATAATGCACTCCAGAGATGTGAAAAAAATATGACCAAATAGTCTTTAGGGATAAAGGCACTTACTTGGCCTCTGACCCTATTAATTATATATTTACCATAGATTTCAAGTAAGTTACCTAGTTAACTTAAAAAAACAAAACAACAACAACAAAAAAACAATGAATAAGGCAAAACTAGAGTAGAAGAAGGAAGGGTTCATGTCTGCTCAATTTCTATAAACTTAAAACTGCTCTAAAAAGTAAAGTCCACTAATTAAAACAAAACAAAACAAAACCGAACAAAACAAAACAGTGACCCTCTGAATTACCTCACTCGTGGGCAGCAATCATATTGACTTCACATGTTAATTTACTGACTCCTTAGAAAAATGTAAAATAGGAGTTGGTATTCCCATTTTGCAGATTAAGTAAATGAGATGAGGAGAGATTCTAGAACTGGCCCAAGGTCACTACGAAATAGTGCAGCCAGGACTTCAATCCCCTTCTTTCTCCCTCCCAATTCCATGCTTTCTGCTATATTTTGGTCACGTTATATTTGTTGTTGAGGCCACCAGGCAGCTGAGAGCTAAATGAGAGTAAAATATTAGCTTTCATGAATTGGTTTTCCCTCACCTCTTTAAATTTTAACCATTACTATTTTAATTAGAATGGTCATGTGATATGCCTTCAACCAGTCATTCAAAAGCCTTCACTGAGCTTTATCTACATGCTAGTCATCCAGTTAGACTAGGGGGAATGAGATCCAGCTCCCGTGCTTACAGAATTCAGCCTAGTCAGGGGGACGTATACATAAACTTGCACTTATATTGAGATGTAAAGATGGGATCCCAAATTTGTCCTTGGAGATAAAATTTGTCCTAGACTCAAAGTCTGAATAAGACTTCTTGCGGGTTAGCAGAAGCAACTAGGCAGGAGGGAAAAGGTATGGAGGTGGCAGACAGGATGCAGGGAACCTGGACTACTTGAGCCTCTTTGGAAGTAGTGAGACAACGAACTGCTATGGTTATAAACAAATATTTTGTTATAGCAGATTCTGTGATGCAGAAAATAAAATGCTGGAAAATCTTAGTGTAGGTAAGTATCATGAATTAATGGCTGAAATGGTCAGGGAAACAAAGCACCAAACTCCCTTCTACCTCACAACCCCATTTAAAACATTCGTTAAAGGAACCAAGTCTCTGTATGGAAGAGTGGCTTCTTAGGAAGTAATTTACATGCACAGAAACTCAGAAACTTTAATCACCCTTGTACCATGAGGGAAAAAAAAAACAGAGTAATTTTAATCTTTCTTTGAAAATGTCAGGCTATTACTGATATTTTAATAAATGTATTCTAGATCTTTTTTTTTTAAGAGTGATTCTCTATAACGACTCTTTACGCATAAGTCTTGATTTTTACTTTGATATCAATATACTCTTTTTTGTGATGTTCATCTGACAATTCTTTGTTCTTTGACCCAGGGAACATTTCTTCCTTCAAGTTTCCTTTTTTAAATTAACAGTGTTTTATTTTAGGACCTCAAATATCAATAGAACACTTTTCTTTTTAATGCCCAAGACATACACAAAAATGAAATGCGCCAGGGAACAACAGAAGTCTAAAACTACAAACAAATAGAAGGGTAAAATGAAGAGGCACTTGGGGATCATTCATCTGATGCCCATGTTTAATAGTACCACCCAGAAAGGTGGTAACATCATCAAGTCTAATGACAGCTCAGAGTAGAGTGAACTCCTGAGTTTCAGGATAATGTTGCAAATATTATCTATCTCCTGGAGTTCTGTGAGCACAGGAGTTGAAGACCCTGAATGCACAAGTGTAGAAGGACAGTGGTCAGAACTGAGTTGTCAAGCAATGGCACAGACAGAAGAACTGTCTGAGCTTTAAGTGTGATGGGCGAGTTTATGTGACTTCCTCAGTGGGACCACACCCGGCATCTCTCCTGAGGCGACATCGGCTAACAAGGGGCCCTGCAGGATGTTTCACTGGAATTGGTTTTAATGCCCACAATTCTGTCTCCATCTGCTAACAGACATCAGAAACTGCCTGATATGGGTGGCTACAGGAGGTGTCATGTCATGTCATATATATTTTTTTTAATGTGGGTAGCTCCCTGGCTGGGAATTGAACCCTGGCTGCAGCGTTGACAGTGCCGAAGCCTGAGCCACTACACCACCAGGGAACTCCTCATATTCTTTCTTCTACTCTGTTTTGTGCAACTCAAGCATTTGTTCTTAGAAACTATTCAGCCACTGCAAAGGTAACATTTTGTGTATAGGTTTTGGCATTTTTGGCTTCATGATGTCTTTTGAATCAGGAAAGGCTACCGTGCCACACAAATGACTACCAGAGCCAATAAAAGAACTGCATGTAGGAATGTGCTGCTGTGCTCATCAGAAGAGACACCCTTTCTGTCCCCTCATTTAACAATCTATATTAGAATAAAAGCACAATGATTATTAAAGGTTTGGAAAGTATCTGCTTTCTGATTTTGCTGACACCTTCCTCATACTGATGAGACTAGAATTAAAAAAAGAAAAACCACTAACAACTAATTTTAAAAACGGACCCAGCACCATGGAGCAAAGAATTATGGGCCCCATCCATTTGTGCTCCGTGTCTTCTATTATTGCCTGCTGACTATTTCTGCTCATAAGGGACCGTGAACTATCCATGAGTGCAAAATGGATACAGCACAAATTGATTCAGTAACATCACACAGACATGTATGAATAATGAGGTTCAGTTGCAGTCTGTCACACAGCAAGCATATCAGTGTAACTGATTTATTGAAAACTTGACTGGGTAAAGCTTCATTCTTAAGAGAAGGTATCAGGCTGTTTCTTTACTTTTTTGGTAAAAAAATTTTTTGAGCCAACTCACAGCCTTTGTAATTTAAAAGATGGAAAAGCTGAAACTGGAACAGAGCTGACCTATTTCTTCTCTTAACCAAAAAGAAGAAAAAAAAAGGAGGAAGAGGAGAAAATGATACCAACATTACCATGATGCTTGAAGGCTCATCAGAGATGCTAATCAATTTCAAATTCCCTAAGGAAAGCTGTGTCTTGGTATGGGTGTCTATGACTGTTAGAGGAATATAGCTAAGTCATTAAAATTTGAGAAAATGAGCTTCTCCTAGACTGTTCCTTTAGAAATACCCTAGGATATTCAGTGAGAAAAACAAAAGAACACTATGCATTCATTCCACATTTGTCATGCAAATATGGTGGGCATGGGTGTCCAAAGCAAAGGGGAAGACTAAAAACTTCAGGCATAAGAACCTACTATCTCTGAAACTTGTTCCATATTTCTTTGTGGTTCAGGGCAGAAAACTCACATTCTGACCACCTGCCATTTAAATGAAAGAGGTGGGAACCAGACTACCTGACTCCTACGATTTCCTCCAATTCCCAGGTTCAAGGAGACCTTGAAATTGAAAAATAAAAGACGGATAGAACAAGGAAAGTTAAGATTTTCTGAAAAGAGAGATTGAAAGTAAAAGCATAGGTTAAGATACCCCTAATTATAACATGTCATTGTGCACAATTTTCAGATGAAGCAAGGACAAAGTACACAGATGCAGTGATTGAACTTGACTAAGGGTGAAGAAAAAGCTATTCAATAGAATTCTTCAAGGGCACAAAGGTGCTACTTAGTAAGTCACTGAGTTCAAGCCCCAAATAGCATCTCTGTGAATCCAATCAATGCATCCCTCAAGAGAGGTTCTGTGTGCCAGATAATAAATACAGAGAAAAAGACCCTTTCTACAGGTTGTAATGTAGGCAAGGGTGTACGGGGGGAGCAAGTGAACCACCACTCAACTAAACAGACCTGGAATGGCTTATAGATGCAGCACTGTTTCTACAGGTCAAAAGTGTTCAATTATAAAATAATGACAAAGAATCCTGGAATTACCTCTTTAGACAAGGCATTATTTTTTAAAAAGTGGGGAAAATTAAGCAAATCAGGCAATAATTTGATTAACCTATTTAGTTGCATTGGTTCATAAAAAATCAATTATTTAATATAGGCATTAAGTAAATTTTTTTAAAAAGCATCTGTAATTTATTCACGGGCCCTAGGGATATCTTCAGAATCAAAGACAGCTTAACTGAGTTCTGAAGTTCTCACCAAGTACTTGTAGGGGTTTTCAAAGAGCCTTGAAAGCAGCTAGGGCACTTTCTGCTTCAGGCTACACATTAACTGAATTCCAATGTGCCCTGCACAGAGCAAGCTCTTGATCAATTAGTTCCTGCAACTCTTCAGAATGTTTTTTTTTTGTTTTTTTTTGTTTTTTTTTTGTTTTTTTAATTTTTCCTGTCAAGTGTATGGTTAAGCCCTGGGATCTCTGCAGCGATCCTGACACACGCGTACACATTCTGAAACTCCATGGGCCTAAATGCATGCACTTGTCATCTCCACAGCAAAGAGTGAAGAACTGAGAAGAGGTAGGAAGGACAGTGTGGGAGGGGGTTTCTGGAGACGGACAAAGAGAGTGGAAAGAGGGATGGGGACAAAAGAAAAACAGAGAGGGCACCTTTTGTTTACAGAAACAGTTTTCTGGATTGAGACCTTTATATTGAAAAATCTAGTGAACAAGTGGGACAAAGGCTGTACGGAGGAACTGATGTTACCATTTCGAGTAGAAACCTGCACCACAATTAACACCCACAGTGAAGAAAGCCCCATAGTAAATGGTCCCAGGTGCCTGCTATTTAGGAGCTATACCTAAAGCTTCACACATAGCTAATAGTATCTTGAGTCCCAGAATTTAAGTCACTAGTGCAATATTTGCGATGACCTGAAAATGAGAACAGAGGTGAGAACATCGGGTAAAGTATCAACTGTGCCCTGCTGTGATGGACGGCATTACCCAGAATGCCTGCTTCCTATCACCGAGAAGCAATGCCACCTGCCCGGCAGGCAACTCCACAGCCTCGGCTAAACCAAGTTCGGTTCCCTGTTCTTCCCTCTACTCCCAAACGATTGTATACATGGTTCATACTTTCTTCCTGTGCTAAGATTTGAAAGGTTCAAGTTCCTTCATATGAAAAAAAGAAAAAGAATAACATGATACAAGGATTTGTACCAGAGAGAAAACACAGCTGGCTATGAGGCAGGAGACCTGCGTTCCAGTCCCCATTTGTCACCAACTTCCAGTGTGACCTTAAATGAGGCATACGCTCTCCAGGGCTCAGTTCCCGTATCTATGCAGACAAGGTGCTGAAATGAGGTGGGGGCACGGGTAAGAGGGAGGCACAGGCTCCAGTTCCACATTCTTTAATTCTAAAGTAGCAAGCTTCTAATTTTGCCGAAAATATAACCACAATTATTTTCAAAATAGTTTGAGAAAGTTCAGTTTGGTCATTTCTCTAGTAAAATAAACAGCTGTCACACCTCACTACATGAAAAAACAGATTACAACGTAATACACATATAAAGCAATTTTGATCATGTTCACACATTCTGGATGATAGTATTATGAATAAAGTTTATTTTCATCAGTGCACTTTAAAAACATATTTCCAATTTTCTTCAATAGCAATGCATTTTTTTATAATCACAAAAACAATACTAGAATACAAAAGCTAAGCTACTGCACCTAGCTATTTTTCAGGACTATCTTCCAAGATTTTCCCAACAAACACGTGTGCATGTGCATCACTTATAAAACACAGATTCAATGGAAAGATTTGGGACACTTAGTAAAAACAATTGACTTGATGTTAGAGAGCAAACAAAAATCTGTTAGAGGGCTTAGGAGAATTCTGAAAATTAATGGAATACTCAGGTTAAAAAAAAATAAACAAAAGAAAACTATTGCTTGGATTAATTTGGGAAGCTCTATCTAAAAGAAATTGTTTGTAATCAATTTAAAATCCATTACAGTTGAGGTTTTCTGTATTCGTGTATAACCTTCCATATCCTCTCTTCTCATTAAATCTATGCACTTCGCCTCCTTGGGAAGATGATCCGAAGTTACTCACACCGACTTCCAAGGCATAATGTCACCCCTATCCTGCTGTATCGAAGCACTTGATTGTGAATATGATGCATGTAGCATCACCTACCTCCTATTAGATCAAGGTTTACTCTGTATGAGAACAACAAGATAAGTGGGTTGAAAGCATTAAAAAAAAACATTTTAGAGCTCAGGAGAGCTTTTAGAAAGTTGTAATATCAATCTTTGAACCAGAAGCAACGGTTAAGGAGAGGAGGTAATAGGAACTTTAAATAGGTTTAAATAGGAGGCAGGGAAATAACTTAGGCATACCCCACCCCTAACCTCCAACCCCCAACCTTGGAGACTGGGCTGGCTTCAATTCTAGAGCCAATACTGGCTTGGTCCACTCCACTGTCTTCTAGAACTGTGTGTCCCAGCCAGTCCCTACTCTCTCCATCACCCCATCACACCTCCAGCCCTCAGATGTCTCCTGCTGAGGGAGAAGGCCCATCCCTGTCCCCAGACAGACTAGAAGAGCAAGACTGTGCTCTAGCAAAGACAGGGCAAAACACAGAGGCAATGCTGCTTTCAAATCAACTGTCTGCACATCCTCAGGGGACAAAAGGGGAGAAATTCTGCACTTAATTTTCCAGAAAAACAAAGCGTCACAGAGGACTCAGGGCCCAGACATTCTCCTTTCTTGCTGCAACTCCTTACTCTGGGGTGGTGAACAGTTTCATTTCCTGCCTGAGCTTTGTACAATGAACTCTAATAACTCAGCCCTCTGCTTTCCTGACAGTTTAGTTAAACCCACAGAGCAGAATGTTACAAATAGAATCCCAGGCAAGAGGGGAGTTGCCCATAGGCTTAAATTAACTACCAGTTCCCAAGTAACTAACCTTCACTTATCACAAGGAAAGAATTCTGAAGCAAAACCAAATCTATGAGCAAAATTCATCATGCCAGGAAAGAGGAGAGGGGAAAATAAACACCTCACGTCCACAGCCACTATTTCCAAGTCTCTCTCCTGACTCCAGGTCCTAACAGAGACTGTGTCCACAGCCATCCTCTGCCTGGAGAAGCAAACTTGCTTTTAATGCAAAACTTCTTTTCTCTCTCTCTCTCTCTCTCTCTTTTTTTGTCCTTGAGACCAGCACTGAGCTCACTGAGGAAGCAGGGCCTAAGGGTTTACACCTGTGACCCAAACTTTCCATTCTGTGTGACATTATTTTAAAGAAAAACAATTCAAGGGAAGTTTCTGAACCACTGCTTTTCCTTAGGCCAATGGTTACCAACAGCGACAGCACAGTTTCTTATTTTCAAATGTGACTCAAATTATGACTTATACTACACCAGACTTCACCTTCACTTCTTTCCAAGTCCCTTCCAAGGCCATCTTTTCTTACATACCTGGAGAGAGTGAACATCAACAGTTAAAGCTCTAAAGATAGTGGCTAAAGATTACCTAGGATAATAACCCAATGTAATTTCTTGGTTCTCTAAATCTTGTTCTATCACAACTTATGTAGAACACTAGAAGAATTAATATGGTCAAGAGAATCCTAAAAATGAGTCATGGATCACTCGTAATAGGACAGAACACCAAGGTTCTACTGCTTTATTCCAAGGACATCACATGAATATGTGGATTTGCCTCTGAGTGTGAGCCAATATAACAGTGAGGCCAGGGTGGTGGTCATGATGTTGTGGCTGTTAGTATGTGAAAACTTAAGTCCAACATAGTTGAAAATCAAATAAATAGGTACTTAATTATGAGAGGTTTTATTCCCCAGCAAAGCTATCATAGCAGCATAAGAAATGTTATAAACAATAATGATACTGTCCTCTCCATCTCTGACTATTCCAATTGGTTTGCAGAAATGTCCCCTCATTTTAAATGTATTGCTGTGGTCTCTTACTTTGGGGCAGGGGGGCACTGCCAAAGGTACACACACAATCCAAGCAAGACAGAGTCTTAGATCCTCACAGAAAAAGAAAGAAAAAGAGAGTAAACTGGGTTTCATGACTACTGGTATCAGACACTGTGCTGTGTGTCCTATTAATTTACCCATGTATACCCAGCAACACTTGAAGAACCATCATCTCAGTATCATCTCCAGCTTCCAGGATAAAGTTTGGATCACTAGGAGGTTAACTAACTTGCATGAAGTCATCCAGTTTCTAAGTGTAGGACTAGGATTTGACCTCCAAAGCACTATTCATGACATTATGATTCCTAAGACAGAGTCCGAGTTATTCAGCGATGCCTCCCTTTGCTAAAGCAGTTCGCCTTTGCATTGCCAATACTTTGCTAGGATACCAAAGTTCCACTGTGGATTTAGAGACAATAAACAGCTCATAAATTGTGTTAAGCCATAGTCTATGTCCAAGGTGCAGGTATTAAACGCTGAGTCACTGCTATGCTTTGCGGAGATAATACTTTATCCTCCCTGTGCACATATTCTAGCCAGTCAGCTAGGCTTAGAGAAAGATAGCTCAAGTGGAGCTGGGCACCAGAGCTGAAACGATGGAAATGACTTCTCTATCCCAAATTCCCTTCCCCACTCCCACACCTCAGCAAGCCTCAGGGTCTGCCTGCTTTTGATGAATCATGCACATGGCAACACATGCTGATGTCACTGGGCCAAATCTGGGTGAATGAAATGCTACTCTTCCCAGCTGTGCTGCATGAGGAATATTCTTGCAAAATCCGCTTAGAGAAACTCTGTGACACTCACCTTTCCTACTTTCTGTCACTGTCAATGAAGTCACGTCTCCTAGTCACGCACCACTCACTTGGTGTCTAGTAGGGGAGACAAGGCAAGCTCGCAACTAGCTACAATCTAAATTAGTGTGGTACGTTATGTAATCAAGATACACAGAGGCTTCCCCATGTGAGGTAGGCCACCAGGGAAGGGTGCAGAGGTGATGGCATTTGAGCCCAGTGTTGCAGGAAGTGTGACAACAGAGTCAGAGAAACAGAACAAAGACTATCCCAGGCTGATAAAAATGCCAAAAAGGGGACTACAACTCTAAGCTAATTGTGAAGAGTGTATGTTTGTCTGAAGTCTTTCTTTTATTCTTACATAGCCCAAATCTCTAGTCTGTGTCCTTCTTTGGGGGAGCTTAGTCTCAATAAGGAAAACCAATCTTTAGAAGACTACTAAGAGGTTACCGAGTAATTTACATTTAAATAGGTAATTACTGAACAAAATCGAAATATAAGTCTAAGGGAATGATTATAATGGTGGAATTGAGACAATATGACCAGTGAGGGGCCCTCTCAGCATCTATCAAATCTCATCAGTTAATGCCGTATTTTCAGAGGGAATGATCTAGACTTTTAGCAGTATTGTGAGATGTAGCATTAACAAACAATGAATCACAGAATGAGAAAATTATTCCTTTCTGAACCGTCTTTCAAGTAGTCAAGAAGAAAATCTCAGTATAGTGCTAATAATTCTTTAACACCTAACACTGGTGAGTAAGAGTAGGCTTCAGCCTTGTTTACTAACTCATAGCAAGTAGTATTCAGTGCAAGGAATATTTAGAAAGATATATTTTAAAAAAAAATTAAGTAAATTATGGCATACGTGATATATGCACGTAGCAAAAATTTTGAAGGTGCCACATGGATGATCAAAGTTTGAGAAACGCTGTCTCTTAGCCCGTCCGTCAGGCAGCTTTACCTTTTGGCTTTAATGACCAGGAAGTAAAATCTCCAAGTGAGACTCAGTAGGAAAAGCCAGCTCTGAGCACGAACTGGCAGCAGACCTAGAGGCAGGGCATGGAAATGCTACCACGCTGCCTTCCCCAAGCAGAAGCAGGAAGAGGTCCGTGGCCCACTGCTCAAAGTCTTCCCCTTTGCACAGCAGATCAGAAATAGACAGAAAAGGTAACAAACATATGTATCCGTACGTGCTGACATCCAAGTCAGGCTCGGATTTTTTTTTTTTCTTACAGTAAATTCATAATCAAAGCAGTTATAGGAATGAACCATTTAAATTCAAATTTTCAAATGCAACACAGCATTTTGTTCTCTTTTCATGACCTATTTACGCTTCATTTAATGCTCAGCACTACTGACATCCTTGTAGAAATGATAACACACAAAGCCATATAGCTTTCTTTTTTTAAAGCAGAGTTATGTAAAATGTGTTTTAAAACATGTGTAGAGAAATGTGAAATCACGATTTTTTAAAAGGGAAGAAATCTTGACTGTCTTGTTTTGTTAGAAAGAAAGTTTAGCACCCAATAAAAAAGAAATTATACTTACAGCTTTAAATAGGCAGGACTCCCATTGCCAAAATGCACATATTTTGTTGAAAACAGTCTCCCTTAGGCAGGGAAAACAAAATTGCTTTTAATAACAGAACTTTTTAGATTGTACTTAGAAGAGAAGGGTGCTTCTGAGGAATAAAGCTAATGAGTCAGAGAGCAAAATAAAATGGAGTAGTTCCTCCTCGTCAGTGCAGAACTTCGTGAGAAAGCAAGCCCTGGGAGCCGGAGTCAGCTATTAAAGGTCCATCTGCACGGTACCAGTCCAGGTGACCTTCCTTAGAAGGTGCTTTCGACATTCTCTATGTCTACACAATCACACCCTTAGAAATTAAGGAATGTGCCCCAGGGTGCGAGTGTTAAAGACTCACCATTTTTGATATTCCACCAGCTTCAACACTTCTTTTGGTTGAAATATACATTAAAACTTAAGAAATTACACCCACTCAGTCATCCTTCATATTTTGATAAGAATCCATAGTCTATATTGTATGCAGAAAAACCCAGTTGAAAAGTTAAAAAAAAAAATTAGGTCAAACAGGTTATTTGGAAGCATGTAAGCGTTAAGGAAACACAGCTGCTTAACTAAATGACACATTTTCAAAGGCACGGCTCGATGTTGTCAAACCCGTTTGTGTGCTGGTGAGAGTACAGAATTTCATTACTTATGGGTGGTTGAGGAGAATCTGGTTTCTAGCACAGTGGGTGAAATCTAAACCACATTCTGCTCCCACTACCCACGAGGGCTCAGCAGGCCCAACTACACAATGTGCAGCAGAGCCCAGTGCAAAATTAAAACGTGGGGCCCCTTGTTCAAAAACTGTTAAGGATTTCAAGACAGCAGACAGCAGTGTATAACATGAGATCACATGCCAGGCCCTCTGAGACTGCGCAGGTGGGACATCCAGGGGACCCGTTACTCCTCTGTCCAGCCTCTAAAAACGTTCTTTTCAAACCAGTGTCACAGAGGTGCCCATCCTCCATGCAAAGGAAAACAGACCCTCAAACGCCCCGAACAATATTCCTCTTAGCAGATTCAGAGATGGACATAATTCTGCTATTTCCGTTTTCTCTCAAGCCTGAATCATATTTCCAGTTTCCTGCTGCGGAACTACGCCAAGGACTCCCTTGCTTGTGAACAACAGGCAGTTCAGTGCATTGTAAAGGAAGAAGCGAACAGCCATCTGAAAGTCAAGGCCTGTAGCCCACCACCGTCTGGCTGACCTTGCCACAGTGGAGGCTTTCTTTTCTAGTTAATGTGTCTTTCAACACTCAAACAGGATGGCAGCTATGAGAGAAAGTTCCTGCCCTTTTCCTACCATGAACCCCAGAGCCATTTCCATGCCACACAGGAATCTCTATTACTTTCTAGCGATCAACTGTGCATTGTAGCTTCACATCAAAATGAAGCAAGCGTGTAATACCTTAAAAGTAAACAAACACCAGGAAGAAAAGTCATTCCACAAATTCTGCCACTGCATTTTAGCATCTTTTCTCATTTTCTCCATTTGGAAGCTTCAAATGATCCTCTTTGAGTTTAACAACTCTTTCTGGCAGTGAAATATCAAGAGGTGGTGATTTCCTCCAAATTAGGAGGACATTAACAATTAAGTGTTAATGCGAACACCTTTAACAGTAATGCAATTATAACCATATCCCACAAAGGGCAATAGAAAATAATTACTCTGATTCTCAAGTGATAGTTCTAGGAGAATGAGATTCTCAGTCTAAAATTCATTAGGAGGGACTCTGAAACTCAGGAGCACACCTACAGTTAGTTGGAGGAGTCTCTCTTACTCTGGAAGGGTAACCCCATCACTGCCAATGCAGGCACTGTCTGTCGTCTGCTTTTGCTCCTGAAAAATGGCTGTAGTGAGGGTCCTTGGACCACTATCTCGAGGCTCTGCCATACTGTCCTGAAAAGGGCTTATCTGAATAGCCAGAGATGCTTGTTTTAAGCCTCCAAGCTGGACCAAAAGCAAATGACATCTAATCATCATTGTATGGCTTCTAAGGATGATGAAGTGCATCCCAGGAAACGACTAATCTCCAATTGCCATATGCATGTCAGCAGTGAGGCTGGGCCAGAGAGAGTGATGTAATAGCAGATAAACCATGAATGCCTATCTCAGTCTTATTGGATTAAAATCGGAGGACTGAACAGAGAAGCTGGTAGAATCAGTCAATTGCTAATAGCTGGAACTTTAAAATATGTCTCAATTTCTTACCAACCCTTGATTTTAGCAGTCCTTCAACAATCCATAAATCCTTCTCCCCTTTCATTCATCAAAGATTAACATTGCTAATAATGGATTAAATGAACTTTTTGAAATTTCATTTCTCTATTTCCTGCTCTCTGATGGACATTCACAAGAATGATAAACTGAAATTGAGAGGAAAAAAAATGTTTTTTTGTCTCTTCGACACAAGCCTGTGTTAACCAATTCTGATTTCTTTCTTTCTTCACTATCTGCTCAGAGCTATTACAATTGATTCTAGTACCACAGGCTCATCCAGGCCCTGTGTTTCATGTGTGGGTTACCGTCATCATCTCCTAGCTGCTCTTCTATGTTCCCATCCTTTCTCCCCTCCCAATCATCAGGTCTTCCCGGATAAAGAACCCAAGTGACTCCTTGTTCTGTAAGAGCAAAGCCAATTGACACTTGGTCTTTCACATCTTCTATGTTTTCGCTCCACATGGAACCTATCCAACCATAATTCCAGGACTCCTCTGTCAATCTGGTCTTCTCACCTGCCCTGTGAAGTCCCACCTTCAGGCCTCTGTTGATTCTCCCTTTGTCCACAATTACCTCATACCTCCACTGGGCTTTCTCCAATGGTCATGCTCCTTTTTAATGCTTCCACTACCTTCTAAGCCCACAAAGAACTATAACGTTTCTGAGATCCAACAGGACTGAGAACATTATTACACCTGAAGCATATATTTATAGATATTATCTGTTTTAAATCTAGAATGCAAACCCAGTTGCATTTATATTCCTTGGCATTTACAAGGACCACGTCTCCATCTTTTCTTTGTCCTTCACTTAGAGGTACATGATCTATAAATTCAGGCTAGTCATTAAAGCTAGAAATATCAATTCTCTGATTGAATAATGCAGATTGGATAACTGATAATGAACTACTTCTATTAATAGGTTACTCTACTTACAAATTATGGGCAAAGTGAGCCACTGTCACCTACTGATGCTAGACTACAGGTTGTGACCAAAAAGCGCCACAAAGATGTATTTGGTGATTGGTTCAGATGTAAATGTAACCAATGAAAACAGGATTTAAAAACCCAAAATTCAGTAATTTCCTTTAATGCTGGGCACTATTATCTATAGGGAATAATAAAGTCAATAATATTACACATATAGTAGTTGTTACATGTACTTGAAGATTCCTCTATTGTTTGTTTCAACATTTAAAAAGTGACTTCTATGTCAGGCTATTTTAGAAGCAACTGCTATAAGATATTCTTGCAGAGAGTCAAAATAAATAGCCTTAACTCTGGACTGGTAATATAAAGTTTTAGAAATTACAGGAAAATCTACAGTTATTCATGGAAAACACATGCACACATGCACAAAACTACAAATGTAAATAAAATATAAAATGTAACGAAATGATTACTCCAAAATAAATGTAGATGTTGAGGGAAATAAAAATTCCAGTCTTTACACTGTTCAAAGCTAGTTTCACCTATAGTAATTGGACATCTTGTAAATCTCAGAATTAGTCAAACCAGCACTTCCTAACACTTGTATCACAATAGAGTCATTTAAGAGTCTATGCTTGCAATGAGTTTTAGGACCATCTTTCTCTCAGCTACTACAAATAGTAATGTTAACAGCATTAGTAATGATAAAACCTGTAACACTGTGGATGTTAAAACATTCAAAGTTAGGAAAGGTCTCTTGAGATTTTTTTTCTCAGAACCTAAAGGTGAACATCAGATAGTTTTTACATTCCTGGTTGCTCATTAGCAACCATCACTCCACAGCTTTTCTATTAAAAGCATGAGCACTTGAAGACTTTAGTCCTTAATAAACTTTGCCCAAAGGACATTAGCAAGAAGCATGCATCAGGTGACAGGATAGTGCCTCCCAGGACAGGGGGACTTGTCAGGCTGTGCAATAGGATCCCATGGACCTGTCTCAATCAAGTTAATTAGAGACATCTGCGGCACAGAGATCAAGCCAGGCTAGCCCTGGGAGCTTATTTGCACCAAAAAGGTACAACTCATGTGGGAGGTGAGAGGGCTAGAATGACAAACAGATAGCAATCAGTAACGTGAGTCGGCTCAGTCATCCGGAGCATACGCACCGCTGAAATAAAGCTGGAAGGACCAAGGGATGCAAATGTCAAACCGATGAAAAGGCTCAAGGATATTGGAACAAACCTTTGATATTCTTAGCCCCTGCAGGAATCTCAACACTGTAAAGGGAGCCCCCTCCGTCCCCACCCCCAGCACCTGCCTGAACTCTTCATTCACCTATGCATTACCTCTCGGGGCTGCTCATACCAGGGACCCTGACCACGACTTTTCTGCAAACAACTCTGCCCTCCTCCAAGATGTTGTTACTGATGAACTCAGGGACACGTTGTGTTTGAAGTTGTAGCCTTTGTACAGCTGACACTTTGAAACTTTGCCTCTGGAACTTACACTCCAGTTTAAACTCAAATGTTGTCTCAAGAAAGCCACGTCATTCCCCAACACTGCATTCCAGATCTGTAGCAGGCTGGCTCTGCTGAAGCAGTTAGGAGAATTGGAATCTTTAAAGTATTTCTTTTTTCAACCCCTTTTTTATTTGATGTCATTCTTAAATTGCCAAAAATGATAGCAGCCAGGCTCTCACGGACTGCACTGATTCTGCTCTGCGTACATATACTGAGGAGAGCTAGGTGTCTTCACCAATGATACACAGGCTGTTTTCTCCGTTATTACTAGGGTCTCATGTTAATGTTAACTACAGTTCAACAGAGAGGCTGACAGAATTATGCCCAAAGTCAGAAACTGTGGCTATGATAGACCCAATTCTCAAAGCTGAAGGTATCTGAAAATACTATCAATTAGCTTAGTCATCTATAATTTGGGGTGGGATAGATGTCATACCATGACACACTCTTCCAGCCCTGGAACTTGTTTTGGTTCAATGTTCTGATTCATTAACAATTATGTTTTCATTTGACTTTAACCTCCATATTGTTAATATACCACACTCTGATTTAGCTATAGAGCTCCATCAGAGACAGGTTTTAAAGTGGTGGCCTGTAGACCAATTTCAGCTCCATATGTGTAAGTTTTGGCCAGCACCGGGCTTTGGAGTAATCTGGACCGATATTTAGAAATTCAGAGATCTCGTATAAAGCACAGATGACTGCCTTCTTGGGGGGAAAAAAAATAGAAGATCTGACATCACTGACTCCATATTCTTTTTCATAAACATTCTGCTAGAATGGGTGAGCAGCCGTCCCTTTCAGCAGGGTCCTGACCTTGTTTGTACATCAGGCCTGATTTTTTCACTTCTGTATCTGCCTGGTTGCAGTAGCATGTAAGTGCATCCCACGCCTAAGAAGCTCTCTCTGTGTCACTTCTCGGAGTTTGCCACATAATCGTAATACCTTACAGATGTCTTCTACTTTAAGGAATATTCATTAGCACAGAACAGCCAGAATAGAGTTTTCTAGGATTTCAGACAGTCGAACTTCTAAATTTAAATGCAAAATTTTCCCAGAGGATCAGAAACCCTTGTTGAGTTTTCCTCTGAGCATGACTAATACAATAGGGAGAAGTGATCACGTGACCAAGCATCTCGGCACTGGCAATGAAGAACGGCTCAACCGCAATTCTCCCACCTCTAGCATCCTGGGATGGCTTTACCATGTTGGAGAACCTATCTCCAGGTCACCAACATTGTAATAACATGCCAGGCCTGAAGGTATCAAATACAGGCGACGCTCAGTTAACCAGCACCCACAGGGGTTGGTAGATGCTGGATGAATGTAAGTAGACTCTCTGTTAACTGGATCTCAAGCAACTGGTATTCTCAAGCAACTGGCAAAAAAATTGAGTGTGAGAATTGCTTGAGTTGTGGTTAACAGAGAGTCTACTGTACGGCTATTGCAGAGAACACCACTTCTCTCTTGTTAAATTTCTTCTGGAATGAAAATTGCTGATGCTGGCCCACCATGTTCCAGTCAGGAGTCACTCACTGTGCAGACAGAGGGTAGACCAGCAACCGTTGCAGAGGGATGCTGGCTGACCTGGCAGCGAGACGGAGCAAGGCGAAGTCATAAAGACCAAAGACAGGGTAGACACATGACTGTCCGAGGTTATTGTAAGTGAAAGGACAAATTATGGTAACTCATAATTGTACAGGCCACAACCATGCAAGGGCTATGAAAGGGCCATAAAAAGCACTGCCCATTAGAACAACACTGCCCCTTGGTTAAGACAGTCATGGTGCAATTTGAGGTTACTTCCTGCTTCTATACTATGACTGTACCACACTAAATAAACTTCTAGGCTAAGAAGTTTACTTGACCAGCAAATGACGACTAATAAGTTATTAAAAGATGCATCCTCAAGTTACTACCTGTGACATTTCTAACACGTTCTCTGTTGAACAGAGGTGTCACAGTGGCATGGTGAATAAACAACCCTTTTTTCTCCCTGTAAGTTATACAGGATTACATGTTAATAATTAATTTGTCTTTGTGAATTAACACACACGATCTTTTCAAACGGGTGCAACCTCACCCCACCCTTGAGAGACGGCTAATCATTTCATACACTTCACACTTACGAGGCTATCAGTATCACTGAACCTAGCTGGCTAAGTGTGAAATGGCAGATGGTTTGTAGTGTTCAGTGAGACCTGATGAAAATTTAGCACAGGAAACTATATAAGGGCTTTGGTGGAGGATGGTGGTTTATAGGAACTTTTCCTAGAAACTCAAGAGCAACAAAAAGCTACTGCTGTCGGTATCAAAGGATTTGGTGAGGATCCTGGGAGAAAAGTGTCAAGAGATTTTAAGGCTTTCGGCAGCACAATATTTTCTTCAGAAGGTATTTTAATCTGCTGCATTGCTAAAAGGGAGCAGGGCCTGAAAAGGCAGTAATAATTCTGAGGGCTGCTCACGGACTGTATCAACAACACTATAACCTTGCATAGGACTCATGCATCTGAAGGTAGATTTGTCTAGGGAATCCACAACCTTATTACATATTTTGCACGAGAACATCCCATTTGTACCACCCCAAAGTGGACTGTTTTACCTGAGATTACACTACTTCAGAGTCATAAAAAACCCAGGCTGAATTCTTTCTGAGCAGTGCAATGTTGTTAATTAATATCAACACTTCCCAGATTCTTTCAAAATTTCTAACATCGAACTATTTTACAAGAGTGAATTTCAAACTGTGTTCATGTTTTTCACAGCATGGCACCTGTTTGAAATGGTATAGTTTGAAAATCAATAAAACATGAGATGGAAGATAGCAGGGTGGCTTGAGAGTTTATAAAGAACTACACTCTTGAGAGTAAAACTTGAGTACATTAATGCTTAGAATGGAAATATGTGAACCTTTACAAGTCTCTCTTTTCATAACTCCCTCATGAAGCAGAGATCCAGTGCTGTTTTACTGAAAAACAAAGCCATCAACTAGCTTGTTTAGGGTTTCAAAACAGACCCTTCTATTCCTGCCGTTTCTCCCCTCTGGTTTAACAATAAGATAAATGAAAATGACCAGTTCAATGAAAGTATCTGAGTAGAATTGGGTGTGTGTGGGGGGAATACTGCTTTACCTTTCCATCAAGTCCAATTTCTAGAACTTTATGTGTCAGGATTTTTTTATTCTAACTCCTTAGAGAAATACTTTATTCTTGGTCCATTTAGCTGCCTTTAAAAAATGTTTATTTACACACACACACACACATACACACACACACGCGCGCGCACACACACGAAAAACATCCAAACCATGTTGTTACTGTGTACAACAGAGGCATATTCCTTTCATGTTTATTATATCCTGACTCCTTCATGAAATGATTGATGTGGTCACAAATAAGAATCAGACCTAATGAAACCACTAGATCTTAGGCAGTTTAAAAACAAAACAGCCAAATATGAAGAGGATAAGAAGTCAGTTACAATGAAAAACACGACCTCCTGTCATACATTTGCTGACTGTTTATTCAGCCCATAATACTCTGTGCTAGGTGCTGCTGGGCCTGGGCCACAAACAGGAGAGGCTGTGTGGCAACTGAACCCAAAACCCAGCTGTGCTTCCTAGTATCCTTAACAACAACGACAACAGTAAAGAAAACAGGGCATTATACAGTTTTAAAAGGGAAGTACTGGCTTATCAAGAGAAGGTTTTCCTTAGTAAGAATCTGAGGAGAAATTTAATGAGTAGGTCAATGTATATAAAAAAAGATATTAAATAGAATAATAAGAGTATTAAAATATAGACATTTACCCACCCTTAAGGCTTTCTTTTCTTTTAAAATAGATAATTCCTAATCTTTTAAATTAAGTGATCAATAGAGTAACATTTGGAGAAACCCGTATCTTTCTGGACTGTTTACAGGTATAAATCTAGACCTATAATAACAGAAAGGAAAAGGTCTTTCTTCATATGAGGTATTAATGTTCTAAAATTTTTCTATATTGTATTTGTGATTGCAAAAGAGTCTCTGGCAATTATATTTATTGCATTCCTTTTTTTTTTTCAGGTGTCTTTTCACGATACATGTCCTTTTTCTCTTCTCTATATAATCCTACTTTCTTTTGGGTGGACCTGACAAGAACCACCAAGCTACCAAGTGAAAGGTCTCTCCAGGTATGGCTTGACTAAGTTCTACCTGCACAGTCTCCCTTTTAAAGGATGATTACCATGTGACTCATCTAGGCCACAAGATATGAATGGCATTTTTTTAAACTTAGGTAAGAGTAACTGTCTCCAGACCTTTAATTGTACTTTATTTACTAAATTACCCAAATCAATACGCCCTTAATCAAATACATACCTACTCTAAGGAGAGTTCCCTTCGGTTTTGAAATTCACTTTAACAAGCTATCAATCAGAGGCTGATTTCAGAGGTAGCATAACTGATTGGTAGCAGTGGGATTTCTGGACATTTTTAGTGGTATCCACTGCAATATAGGAGCAGGTTTTCAAGTCTTAGGAAAGATAAAGCCTGACAAAAAAAAATAAAAAAACAAACAAAACAAAAAATCCTTCTGACAGATATAAAGTGCCATGACAGAAATAGGACTCATTATGTCACACCTAATAATCTGCTTGTGCCCCATCACACAGCCTATTTGTTAATACCCTGTTGCCAAAGGAAGCACCACTTCTCTTCCTCCCCTAGCAATTAATATGCACATGGAGCACAGGGGGCAGACATCTAAGGCGAAAGGACATGCAGACAGGGGATCTGCAGGCACAAAGACCTAGGCGAGTAATATTCTCAGCATTATTCGGAAATACTTAGTTGCTTGCTCAAATTCATCATTAACAAAGGGCCTATTTCCCAAAGGTTTGCACTGTGTAATTAGCAGCAACAAACACTGCCCCTGCTCAGGTCAACCTATGGGATTAGTTACAAAGGTTTTGTAAATTTCAGAAGCTATCTACACAGATGTCTGAGAAAAAACACACAAACACACAGAACAGTATAATGGATGCAACCAGAGCCATTAAGCAGTTTAGGATTTGTGAGACTCAGACAACCAATACATTTTATGGGGAAAGTCATAAAAGTCAGACAGGAAAAAATATATAGCATGAAAGTTGCAAACTTCTAGATAGCATGTTAAAAATGCTGAAAAGTGGCAGGGGCAAATGAATAAACATACCAACCAGAGCTCATCAGTCTTAATAAATAAACAGGGTCACCTAAGTTTACTTCTGGAACCAATGGAAGTCCCTTAGTATTTAATTATTTTTGTAAAAGAATTTTTTTTTAATGCTCCCATTAGTGTTGCATTAGATTGGTTCATACTTCATTACTCTGCTTTCTAAAAACAAAACTTTCATTTACTTATTTAAGTCACATGCCTCTCAAAAGTATATATGCTCCAAAACATAATTATTATGTTTTATATGTAATATGTATAAAATGCAAAACATAAATGCTCCAAAAACATATACTTAAGCAATACGAATCTTTCAATCATGATGCAAATACATGTTGATAATTCATAGATTAAAATACCTCAAACCAAATCATCACATTGTACACTTCAAATATCTTGGTAAAGCTAAAAAAAAAATAAAGTCCTCAAATTCAAGGAAGTTATTTTAGATTTAAAAAATAATTTGTAAGGTAAGAGGTCTGGAATAACATTAAAAATATAAGTTAAGTGAATAACCTCATCTTAACAATGAATTACTCCAGTTTGTAGAGATTTGTTCATGCTTAGTAAACAGCACTGCTTTTTTTCCTTTCTTTTTTTTTTCTAAATGATGGTTATTAGTGTTTAAACAGGCTGGCAACTTCCAATTCAGAAGTCAAAACTATTGTCTTGGTTGCCAACAAAAAGAATTAATAAGACACCTCTAACCCCAGGGTAAATATGTAAGCAAGTGCATGGTAATGGATAATAAAAATAGCACTTCCTTCTACATCTAGTGCTAATTAAAATCTGATCAGAGTAATAATTGAGCAGTGCCCAGGCTACCCTTGATTCTTCTTGTCAAGTTTCAATTGTTCGACACTAATGCACTGACCTCAATAAATGAAAACATTTTCTTTTTTAAACTAAATTATAGCTATCCTTATTCAGGACAAAAAGTGATTTACAGTCTGTCGCCATGGGGTTTTGAGGCTACAGGAGACACAAGTTTTCTAGGAGTCACTCACCACAGCTATTCATGAACTAGAAAACACTATGAGAGTCCATGAGATTTCCCTTAATAAAACTCCCTGCCAAATACACAACTCCTTCCCTATACAAATCCCAATGTATATAGAAGACTACTACTCTCTAACCATGTACTGAGTGAAGGTGTGCCAGGTATGCTGCTAAGAGCTTTACAGGTATTATCTCAAATCTTCACAGCATCTTGATCAAGTAGATCATTATTAGCCCCATATTACTGATAAGAAAACTAAGTCTCAGAGAATCTGATGCCAGGGCTCTCATTCTTAATTTGCTGTACAAACAAACCAACAAAAAGCAAAAACAAAAACAAATAATGCATAGCAGTATATTTTGAAAAACAAGATAAAGTAAAATACTTGCTATCTAAAAATATTAGTTTATTTAAAAAAGATAAAATGCTCAAAGTCCATTAAATAGTACTTACTTAATTCTACAATGGGATGTGTAAAACACCTACAAGTGCCTGCTTCTATCAATTTTTCAGAAAGTCACTAGAAAATACAGAATCCATATTTTCATGTCCAAAGTGCCCTACAGATACACTTCATATAAACAAGGCTCCACTGAGGTTGGAAAAGTCAACATATCATTATCTTGATGTGACTAATGAAATATACACTGATGTTCAAATTGAAGAATTTTTTTCCATAAATCAACATAGGGCTAGAACTGTCTGCATTTTTATCCAGTCAGCATTCACTTTTCCTAGTTAAAAGTAAATTTGGCCACATTTTGGGTGTACCTCCTTCTTGCCCTGTGAAAGGGTACAAAGATACAGGAGAGATGCTCTCTGTTCCTAAGGCGTTAGATGACAGTCACCAACACATGCCCACTATCAAGTAACAACGATAACATATGTAAAGTATAATAAAGGTTAGAATTCATTCTTTTCAATGCACTGCACCAAGCGGCACGTAAAAAGCACTGTCCTGGGTGCTATGTGGGCATCAACACTAAGAACGCAGATGCTCCCCTCTGAAGCATTTTAGTGAGAAAAAGGAGGTATTCAATAAACCAGCTATTGCATATCTGGTTCCCTTTGATAAGGGCACAAAAGGCAAACGGAACCGTAAAGGAGGGCTCACTGGGAAGACTGGGCGTTAGTGGGAGGAGACAGAAACCGGGAAGAGTGAAGCGAGACACCTAAATAAGCGCCAGACTGAAAGGAACTTTGGATGCTATTCATCATGAATTGTCTTGACTTTGTTGCGACAAGGAGTGATCTTTATTTTTTTTCAATATATGCAGATTTGTGACTGGGGGAAGTAACTCTGGTAGCAGAATGGGGGGTGGACAGAAGTCAGGGAGGCAGTTTACAGGACTCTCAGAGTAAGCAGTCCAGGAAAGACGGACTGAGGGCTTGCACAAGGGCCTGGTAAGGCGAGTGGAGAGGCGGGGAAGGACTGAGACCTGGTGGGGAGGCCAACCTCACAGGATCGGGGATTGCTTAGAGATGAGCCAAAGAGAACTTGGAAATGACCAAAATCTGAATCCTGGGAAGGAGACAAAATAGCCCACGATGACGGAACACCCGAGGGGAAGCAGGTTTGGCAGAAAAGAGAAATAGGTGCGGTGACTGACTTCTGGAGTTTGAGGAGCTGACAGGAGGATATCCAGGAGAAAGGCATGCATTCAATTAATTCAGCAGGCACTGTTCTAGATTCTGGGGCTGTAACAGCAAGCAAAACAGATGTTAAGAGAGGTACAGCAGGCAAAAGGGAATCAACATCACCTGATGAGACGCAAAAGCCAGAAGTAAGGACTGAGGTATATCCAACTATACGAGAGGAAACCCCAACTGTTTTCCTGGAGTTTCAACGGGAGAAGACAGGCTCCAGCAAAGAATGCTGGAGAGGGTAGACTGACAACCCAGCTCAATGAGAACCGGATCAATGGCTCTGATGAGACCGACATCATCAGTCTCTGCTGAGACAGCCTTCTCCGTAGGGCTGGGCCAGGATCCAATGAGGAAGAAACAGCAGCAAGTATGCATTTAAGACATGTAGTAATCAAATAAAAAGAGGATGGCATTTTAATGCATAGGTTTATACCTTGTTCTCTGAGAAAACGGAGGACGTAGTCATTTCCCCTGACTAGAAGACCCAGGAATGCTTACGGGTTTTGCACAATATACAGAGGAAGAGAGGCAGAAAAGAGATGATGGAGAGTCAAAGTAAAACTGAGTTTACCCACTATCCCAATAATTTAATTCTACGTTAAATTTCTGAAAAAGATAAAATGTGCTACATAGAAAATAATTTTCGGTTCTGGTTTAAATTAAATAAAATGAGAGCTATTCTGGTACTTGGGGAATAAAAACTTAGCCTTGGCTAGTTTTCCATCTACAAAATATTCTATGTTAGGACCAGAAAATAGTAAGTCTCTCGTGTGAACAAGGGCACAAGAATTGAGGGTGGCAGGCTCCGGCCCCACCCTCACTCTGGGTCCTCCTCATCTGCTGTCGGCCAGAAAACCTGGCTCCTGGAACCCAAATTGGGGATGCATCCGCTAGATGGGGCCTAGCTGTGTTGGGAGCTGCCAAAGTGCTCTGAGCAGCAGCAGGAATTCCTCTGGGCCTTGTCATGACATCATTTGTGCAATGTAGCCTGTGATGGCAGAAAATGAAGCTGGTATTTATACAGGGTATTAGAGAAGGGCCCTCCTGCGCCAGGCTTAAGATGACAAAATGTCAGCCTCAATCATCTGACAGGCTTTGGTCTCCCTCTCTAACCTCTTTCTTTGGGGCTGCTCTTTTTTTATATACATATGACACTAACAGAAAAATAAATTGAAAAGAGCACTGAGGCAGAGTGTATTTCACGCACTGGTGCCAATGTTTCATATCTCATGAACCTCGGGAAAACAATTCGTAGAACTAATTAGTTTACAGTGTTTAAGCAGCTTGTTTCTCATCTTTAATCTTCTTTATGCAATACTGTGAACAAAGCCATATTATCTTCTGATTTTTTTATACAGTTTAACAAATATAATCTCCCTTTTCTTTCTAGAGATTACTTCATTTAGACATCAAATGTTGTTGTTGTTTTCCTGGGGAGAAGGGATATAAATAGACTGACATCTATTCACATATTTCTCAATGGTCTCCCAAGTCCACCCAGGCCCTAATCCTCTTCGTTGTCATGGAATCCACCTGGCTTAATTATATTTACAGTTTTCAACTATACCTCATGGCATGCAGGTTTTCCTAAACTCTGCACATCTTCCTGAATCCCAGCTATAAGTCACATCTAGGCCTGCTGTCTCTTTCTCAGATTCTAAATGACAACAAGGCAATCTTGCTTTGCCTGAAACTGAGCACCAGGGCCTTCAAGAATGGAGGCCTGACAAATCTCCCCTCAGGTATTTTTATGGCCCACCAGAAGAATGTGATTTAAGGGCCCACAGGACCTAACCCCAAGTGAATGGAAAGAGATACATGTGTGCACAAATTAGTTGGGGAGAAAAGCAAGGAAGAACAGAAAACTTAACCTGACAAAGATTTATCTTAAACTATGGCCCGTCAAGGATGAGTTTTAAGAGAAACTGAATCCTTTTGTGCTTTCCTATTCTAGATAGCTATTCAATTGCTAAACTGCGATATGGTTATGACATATTAGTTCAAAATCTGGCAAATGAAATCTAAGAACTGGGTAAGGTGAGTAGTGAAATATTTATTTATCTGGTGGGTGATGTAGTACACACATCATTATTTGCCTATATAAGAATTTGGAGCAGTGTTATTCTGGGGGGGTGGGGGGGAGAAGGAGCGGGGAGAGAAGGAGCGGGGGAGAGAGAGAAAGGGAGAGAGACCCTTTTCAAGTGGCAGAAAACGTAACTTAGACTTTCTAAAAATACATTTGAAACCACATTATTAAAAAAATTTTCTAGTCTCAGTAAAACTCAGTACCAGGGGCAAATTTTGAATTTGCTTGCCTGCCAACTGTTCATTGTCCCCCGGTACCAATCTGCCTGAAAGTTCATTCTGTCCTTAATTGTCAAACAGATTCATGGTAACTCCTAATTAGTGCAAAAACAGGTAAAAAAAAAAAAAGCTGCAACTTTGCAACTGCGGAACTCCTTTAGCATCTCTATCAGGCTGAGCTCAAGAGCTCTCTCTGCTCCCCCTACCAAGGTTAATGGTTTCCAGTCTGCTGAGAATTATGGCGTAGGTGCCCACAATGAGAGGGGATGCCTCGTTCTCCAAACCGCTGCTTCTACTGCTAATGGAGTCAGCATAATAAGCTGCCAGGTTTCAGCAGTGGTAGCACAGAAAACTTTTCAGTGCACAGCTTCCAAATCATCCTGAACATCTGATTCACAGCTAATACGGATGACATAAGTGGATACAGTGTGACAGATGTCATGCATGGAGTCCCTGGGAATCAGAGGGACTAATCAGAGAGGTGGGTGGTCTCTTGAGAATTCTTCTGAATTCAAGATATGAGTCAATGACACCAACTATATAATTGCCCTGAGATTTTACTCTAAGAGCATCAGTGCTGGGAATAAGACCACTAGGAAACCTGGTGCTGCCACTTTCCTTCTGTAGGATCTCAGACAAATTAATTAAATAGGGTGGTGGTGAATGATTACAGAGATAAGGCAGCTTGAGTCCAGGGCAGCCAGTAGGGCACTAGGAAGATGATGGGTTATTACTGTTGTGTCAGTTATGATTCTTTTTCATTTGCATCACAATTCTGAGAGACAGCAGTGTTTGCAAGCAAATTCAGTAATGACCCAAGTGAGATATATACAGAAAAGGAAATATATCTTTAAAATAAAGGTGCCATGGAGAAGGAAGAAGTAGAGTAATGTAATGACAAGGCAATAGAAAAAAAAGGAAAAATGAGGGAAGAAACACATAACTAAAAGGGGGGTTTGAATTCCCTATTCTGTTCTTTTTCCTTGAACTTCTATTTCAATTCCTTTTCTGCATCTCGAGTCTGTACTATACAGCCCAGTTTTAGCCCAGCTTCAACTTACAGCAGTCCCAAGGTAGAAATGAGTAGCGAAAAGAAAGTTCCCTCTTAGCTATGAAGAATGAAAAATGTTAAAATGCAAATTCAATGTAAAGAAGCTAGACTATACACACATTTCCTAGTAGCGAATTCACAGGCAGAAGTCAAAGCCAGCAAGTAACCCCCCGAGGTGCACCAGTATAATGTAAGTGTTTTGAGTTTGTGGGGTAACCGATAAACAGCCAGCCCTGCTACTACTGAATGAATCTCTCTTCTTTTCAGGGCAGAAAGTGTTTGTGGTAGAACTGAGCCATGAGAAAGAGTGAATTGATCTGTTAGCTTTTTGTGTTGGACCAGAAATAATTATTGCCATACCCACTTCCTATGGATTATGTTCAAAAGGTACAGATACTCACTTATTCTGTCTTTACTGTATTCTATAGGGAACTAATTGGAACTGGGGTTTGCTTCACTGAATTTCATTTATTTTAAAAGTCAGGTTGAGTAGGGGAAGAAAAAGTCAAAGAGATGGACCAAGAAAGGATGAAGCATGCAGTCAGGATAAGCAAACACTGCTTCAGGTGACGTGCTCCATGGGTCTCGACCTCACTTCTACAGTGTATGAATTCATCTACCGTATTCCTTTTACAGGCGAGAACTTAGTGCGTTTACTTCCGACGGGGGATGGCAATTGATTTGTTTCATATTGAACCTCACCAACTAGACGCTGAAGGGAGAATGGCGTATTCAGATGCCCTAAAACTTTCAGATTCACCTTTGAAATGTGCCAAGGCTATGTCACATGCAGGGTAAACGCTGTGTGATTTTTGCTAGACCGGGACAAGAAATGAGGGTCTAATAGCAAAATGGCATTAAAGGCTTGACAGTAAAACAGAGACCAATCTCTATTGATTTATTTTAGTCAAATCAAATTCTAATCATCTGCTGGACATGAAATCCCAAACAAGAACAAAGACAAACAGATGATTCCTGAGTGTGTGAACAAGAGTGCCTAGGGTCAGCTAGAAAAAAGTCAAATCTCCCAAATTCCATCTAGTGTGTTTTCACGAGCACCCACTTAAGCTTACTGGCACTCTTACTGGCTTGTCCTTTAGTGCCAGGAACCATGAGAGACCATAAAAGTAAAACAGTGTAGAAGACACACCTATCCTTGAGAACTTACCAGGTCCAAGTAGCTGGAGAGAAACAAGGCACAAGAAATAACAAGGTAATAATTCTACGGCAGTAAGGAGTGATCAGCTAATATACAGAAATACTGAGGAAATAAGAGATAAAAATGACAATAGATTATGGAGTGTTAGGACTTCCTAGAGTTCACTTACAGTCACTTTCTTCTCTTTCTGAGCACATGAAAGTAGAGATAGGAAGAAACCTGCACCCAGGAGGAAAAATTACATAGCCTCTTTCATGGAATCAGGGAATACTCTGGTTTGAAGTATGCGCTTTTAAAAATAAGTTCAAAATTCACGTTGTTAATTTTTTTGGCATCTGGACAACTTTTGCACTTTGGGAAATCTTGTAGAAATCCTATCACCACTGTATAATTAGAGTTGTGAGCAGAAGGCAGGCAAGTTGGCTGTGGGCTGAAACAAGACCCTCAGGTAGCGTTCTCTTACATGGAGGCCTGTGTTGAGATGACAGTCACGATATTGAAGTAGCATCACTGAGGTTATATTCAGTCAACTGCATAGAGAACAGTTGCCTACAGTCAGAAATAAACTTTGTTAGGCCCTGGAGATCCTGGGACTGTTTGTTATTGCAGCACAACCTATCCTGTCCTGAAAATGTTACAGATGCATATATCAAGGAGGGGAAGATCCCAGAAAAGTAACTCTGAAAATGCCTTTGGGATCCCCTTACTGCCTTTTCCCCTCTTGCTGGGCATATTCCAACACTGGCCTGTCTGCCTCCAGTATCTCTCATTCCAATCTCCTCACTTCTACAGAGCACTCTAGGGCCCACATTTCCCACATCTGTGCCTGAAGCTCCAGGTGAACTTTCCTGACACAAAAGACATAGAACCAACTCCTTAGCACAGGGGTCAAAGTCCATGACAGTCTGGCTTTCAGATTCTGCCAGTGTTACTTTTGTCCACTGGCTCCCATGTGATACGTCTGCCACCAGCATCCTGACAGAGCCACATTCTGCTGTGACTCTGTGAACTGCTTCTCATGCTTCTGTCTGTAATGCTCTCTCCCCTCCCTCTGCTTGGTGATCTCCTGATCAACTGGCTGCAGTCCCTTCCCCAGTGAGGCCTTTGTCTCCTCTGTCCGCACTCAGCACTTGGTACATTGTGTTAAAACACAATGTTACTTAAACGGTTCTGTTTTCTTGTCTGTCTCCTCCCACTAGATGGTGAGTTGCTCAAGGCAGGGACTGATTCATTTGTCTCTCCCAGACTACCTAGCACAATATCTGACATGACAAGCAGTTGGTATTTGCAGAAATCATGAATAAATCAAGGAAGAAAAAGAGGAAGAAGGAAGGAAGGCAGGGAGGGAGGGAGAGAGAGAGGGAGGGAAGGAAGCAGGGAATGTGTGGATGGATGAGTTCACGACAGTATTAGGCAGAGGACAGGAGCAGATTAGAGGTTTGTTGGACAGTAGTAAAACATAAATGCAAGCAGCTAGGATGTGTCAAATTATGAAGACTAGCAATGTTTTATTTGATCCAAAAGGTGAGAGGAGTCATTATAACTTTTGAGCAGACAAACGATGAAAATTTTGTTCAGCCTCATAGCACCTTGTGACTTGAATGACAGCTATATTTGTACTGCTCTTATTCCCCCTTTGACTGCAAAAGCTCCCTGAAAACAGGGGCTATGTCTTAATCATACTTGTATCCCCTCTAGCAACAAGCACAGAGTTTGTATAACAGGTGCCAACAAATATTTGCTAAATTTAATTCTAGAAAAATCACTCCCTATGCTGTGAGGTTAGAAAAACCAGCTAGCAGGCTATTGTGTTACACTACATGGAAAATAGATTTCAACAGTGAGCAGTACCTACAGAACTATGGAAGTAGAAATCCAAGACTGTCTAGTAGTCCCCTTGCCAGCTTTCAGAATCTCTAATACAAATTAATGTTTTGAGCCTGTGGGACTATAATAATGTTGGTATATGTAAAATACAAATGTTGGGAGGAAGATTTGTTTTTCCCATGGAATAGATGAGTTCTCTGCTGGAGATGTGACTTCTAACGTGGCAATGGGACATGGAAAAGAAAAGTATACTATCACTACAAGCAGCTGAAAATACTAATTATTGTTGTATGCAAATTTCATCCCCCATCTTGGGATGTGGTTAAATATTTATTGATTCATTAATACATTCAACTACTCACTCATTTATTCATTTTATATTTACAGGTTACATACATTGTCAATGATGTTCCAAACAAAAGCCTACCTGGATTTATTGTCTGTTTCACATTGACCTTTGTCACTTAATCCTCAAAGGCAAGGATGGGAGTGAGGTAAAGGAATGATGTGCCTGTTTCTTCTACTGCGTTGTTCCCCAAATATCTAGTTATTCACTATTGGACAGTTTGGTGTGGGCATCCTCTTGTTGAAGCATTTTTTTTAAAGCAATGACTGTGAACATGTAGTCCTACTGGCATCTAATTATTTTACCAATCTAAGTCTAAACAGAACTCCATGCAGAGCTATTCCTGGTTTTATTATGAACATTTTCTTCAGAAGACACACAAATAAACATATAAACTCATACACATACAGATCTAGTGAAATGATATCCTTAAAAGAAATATTAAGAGAGAAAAGCAAAAAATCTCTCTGAAAAAACTATCCAGACCTTGAACCTCAGGGACTCAGTCTTAAACCTTCCAAAGTAAGAATATGTATTAGAAACAGAATTCAAGGTATATATAATGTATTAACAATATAAGCATTATCATTGTTACTAACACATTTAATACCTCATTTCATCTGTAACAAAATCATGTACTGAACTAAACAAAATTTAAACAAAACTTCATATTTAAATTCTCCTTGGGTTGATCTTAAAAGAATAATACCTGAGAAAGTATGATTCCAATGTGAATACAGAAGGTATCTAGAACTTATGTCATTGCAACTTGAAGCTTCTGAGCATTTCTTGGTTGATATGACTCACACCTACCACCCACAAGGTCGAATATTAATATTTTCAACTGAATATAATCATTTATTAGTGATAAAAGGAGAAAAAGCACATACCCATGGCAAAGACCATGCCTTGCCAATAAATTCATTTTTAACCCATCCCACCCACTTTCAATTGAACAATTTATGCTTCCTCTATGAATCACACTCCATTTTCCAGACAAGAAACACCAAATACAAGGAAAGACCCCCAAAACCCAGAATTTATTTATAAAAATTTGTACATTTATTCTTACATGTTTAAACTTCAGTCACCTTCCAAGTACTCTATGTTTGATGCAGGTTTTGAACATGTCGATTTTGATGCCTTTTAGTGCTTCCGCCATTTTTTTGTTTCATCTCTTCCACATCAGCAAACCTTTCCTTTCGAGGACTTTTTTGATCAGAGGAAACCAAAAAAGTCATTCTGAATGAGATTTGGTAAAGATGGAGGGAGGGGCACAGGGGATCATGCCATTTTTGGTCAAAAACTGCTTAACACTCAGTGCTCCTGACGTTTCTTCCGCAAATCGTGATGCAACCTTCTCAAAAATTTCAGATAAAAACTTTGTTTGACAGTTTGGCCCAGAGGAACAAATTCTCACATCAAAGAAAGATAACTCCGACTTTTTGGGGTCCCTCCTCACAGATCACTTTGAAGAATGTCAAGCATTTCTTGCACCATCACCCTGCAACACTGAGATGCCAGTGAGGAGGTGCACACTGCCCCTCACCCCCAGGGAAGGGCTGTACCTGCACTCCAGAGTCCATGAGAATGCCCTGGGGGTGGGCACTAACTGTTAACTCATGTCAGTCACGACACAGGTAAAGAAGCCTGCATGTGCACAAGCAAGACCAGCACATTACAGCGGGTGCTCAGATTCATCGTTACTGGCTGGGCCACCATTCTTTGAGGATCAGAAATGCAGTATTAACCCCAATTACACAAACTCCAACATGATATTATCCTAACTATTCCGGCAGTGTTATGGTACCTGTCAGAGATGCAACCCACTATACATTTGAAATCAGGATGAGATTTCCTTAACCCTTTTACTTGATAATCTTAAACTCCAGCTCCAAGACAACAAACGGGGCTTGGTGCCTGATGAGAGTTTAAGAAATTGATGCTCATTCAAGCCACAAGGCAACATGATTTATGAATTAGCACAAGAGTTATCAGAATTCAGTTATAAAATGTTCAGGGCCCCTTAGCTTTGTCACCACTGGGGACAGCACAAACGCTGGTGTTCCAAGGTCTTGCCAAAATGCCTCAGGGGTAGTGGTTAGAGGACAAAGCTCTTTCTCTAGGCATATTAAACATTATTGAGATGGGATGTGCTCCAAGTGGCAGGACTCTTAATTCTAACATTTTCTCAATGGCAGTAAAAAAGGCTTCCAGTGTGTTCTTTCTTTTTTTCTTGGGGACTAGAATTAAGAGAGGTCTGCAATTTTTATGACTTTATATGTATACCCACAGAATCTATGAGCAAATGTTGCCACATGAGACAGGAACTGGATAATTGGAGAACAGGAGTGGGAAGGAGACATATTTTTCACTGCGCACCCTTTTATAGCTTTTGATTTTTGTACCATGTCATTTATTAGACACTCAAAAAATGAGAACAATTTAATTTTTCAAAAGTAAAAGCATCAAACCCACAAAATTTTCCTAAATTATATTTAAAGGAAATCATCCGGTCTTATAAAGTTACATGAACTTTTTAAAAAATTCTTAAAACAAACCAATATTCACAACTAATTTTGTAAAAATGCTTCCAAGGCTCTAACTCAAACCCTGCATTTGGACAGACACTATTAAGACTCCTATGCCACCCTTTTATTCACTATTCAGCTAAAAAGATCATTACCCACTTCAATAATAAGATATTTTTTTTAAGTGTTTTAAAGCAAAGCATGGTATTTTTCCCTCAAACGTATTCTTGACAACTATTCAGCATTTCAACCAAATACCTATTATTTCCTTTATCTACCGTGATCATTCGTCCTCTTCAATATGACCCAAGAACCTTCATGAATGTACTTTACCACAGCATTCATTCTCACACACGAGGATCCGATTAGGAGAAAGAAGTCCCCTGTTTACGGCCCTCAGAGAACAAAATGAGGCTGATGATAAAGTCAGCTCCTTCCATTGTACCCCGAAAGAAAATTAGCTGCAAAGCCTATTCCTGTGTTTTGATTTTTAACTGGAGAACCAAAAAAAAAAAGCTAAAAAATAGTAAAGTCAAGACTTGAAGTCACCAACTAGGAAAAGTAAATATATTGTATTTGTTAGTTAATGCCCCTCTGCAATAATTACTTTTATTTGTTCATTTTCTGGAGGAGACACAATAGTTTTGTGTTTATCTTTCATAATCAAACACTTTTTAGTACACAGGAGATAAAAGACCAATAAAAAGCTTTGTTCTCCCTCCATTCAGCCAAGCCTTTAAGGCCTATTTTATCTCCAGTTGTTATATGAAGTGAATTACTGATAAGAGAAATGGAAGAACTCAGAAGCTGAAGGTGTGAGGTAATTGCACGGTTTCCCACTCCTCGGTTCGGTTTTGCTGGGCCCACCAAGCCTCCTCACGTTCCTGTCAGCCTGCTGTGCAGGCAATGAATGAAAGTCGCCTAAGCAGAATGGCTCCAAGGCCTACATTCCTTTTCCGAGAAAAGCACCAAGTAAATGACAAGAGTCTGGAAAACCAAAACCAGACTCTCACAAGGTACTTATTTGAATCTGCAAATTGCTAAGTGGCAGGAGACTATTAACTTGCACTTTTAAAAGACCTTCCTGTACAAATAGATTAACTTTAATAACTATCTGCACAAACTGTATGATGAGCATTGGTCCCTTTTTTCTGACCCCCTTGGCCATCACTGGTATACTTTGCCTTCAGAATAACAGCAATGGTGTACATAGACACAATTCTAAGTGCTTTACACATATTAACTTACTTAATATTCACAACCACCACCCACGGAGTTCATATGATTACTGCCTTCATTTTACCAATGAGGAAATGAGGCACAGACTCTTACCAAGATTATACTTGGATAGCTAATTAATGTTCCTGCCGAGGACGAAACCCGGGCATTCTGACTCCATGATCTGCGTTCTAAACACTATGTTGCACTGCGTTTAATTATCTTGAAATGATCAGAAATGAAGGATAAAACCTCTTTATAATTTTACTTCAATAATTTTTTATGATGTCATTGTCTTAGGCAGCAAATATCCATGAATTCCTAATCTACTCATGTTACTCATTTTTCGTAAATAATTTAATGAATCCCTAACACATTCAAAATGGCAGATATCAGAGTGCAATATCAAAAGGTATGACAATTACCACGTGCTCTCAAGCAGTTTAGAACTCTTTGGTCTCTCTTCACTCCAAAAGAAGGAATGCCAAAGAAATGAAATGACATTTAAAAAAAAACAACACATTTCCACCTGAAACCAGGCTCTTCTAATGCCTGTGGCCTTTGGTTTAAAATGGCTCTTGGCCTGGTGCTGACTGATTGCTGGGTCCAGTTCAGGCAGAACCGAATTCTATGACAGCCTGGCAGGTGGTCTCTGTAGTCGTAAGCAGGAGGAAAATGTTGGGTGCCGCCGGTACTGGCCTGAGTTGGGGCTAAGAAGTCAACCTCCTGACTGTCCACATACCTCTGCTCTCCTTCTCCAACCTTAACACCATCACTGCACAATTAATTTTTAAAATGAAACAAAAAAACCTCTATTCTGCAGCTCTCTGCCACCAAGATGAGAGGGTCTGATGCAAGTCCAGTTTCTAAGAGGTCACTATCTTAGTGAGTTATTCCATTTCAGGCTTCTTGCATTTCAGGAGAGGGTGATCATCTGACCTAAGGCGGAACTATGACATACCTTATCACCACCCTCCTACAGGACACACAGGCCCCTCCACACTCCTTCTTCCCGCTGTCACAAAAACAGATTGCAGAAGAAGAAAGAAACATGACTTTCCTGGGGAAATGTTGTCAATTCCTGCTCAAGACAACAGTTAATACAATCTGTTTGGGGCTTGCTAAAGCAAAGAGATGTACTTAACGAATAACTTCAGCTTTCTTAAGTGCCTGACTACTTCCTAGGGAGGAAAGGGCTGGAGAAGAAATTGGGGTCGGCTAACCTATGACAAAAACCAGATCAGGGTAGGGCTTTGGGCTTCTCCTCCTCACCCTAGCCACAATTTCTCCTGCTGAGATAAAATCGTTTTACCAAAGTATCAAATAGACCTTCATGTGGTTGGCTCCTCGCAACAAGTCATTTCGTATTTAGTGTCTTGGCCTTATGCTCAACTCTGGGAGACAAAGTCTCCTGGACCCCTTTGGCATAGTTCACTGCCTGCTCTCGTCCTAACCAGCTCTCCTACTGGCCCAGAGTAGGGACCTGTGGTTTTACACCAGCTCCCTGAGATTGCTTCCACATATTAACACAGTTTGGACCTAGAAGCTTGTTAATAATTTGCCTTGGGCCAGAGTGCTATGTGGTCTTAGGTGCTATCATGAGTGAAGCATTAGTCTGACAGTGTTTCTGTTGTGGTAGGAGGCAGGCTTTAATCAGAGAACTGGTGATGTTCTTGAGGGCAAATAAACCAACACGCCCACATCTCCTAACTCATTTGCAGGAACAAGCACACATTCTGATGGAAACAGAAAAGTCAGGAGAGGGTCAAAGGCAGAAACCTAGCAGGGAGAGCTGTTTTATAACATTACTTGGCTGGTACAAAATCCCTCTTTTTGCCAACACTTGTAGAAAGTAAAAGGATCCTCACACATTACTGGAGAAAATAACCGTCATGAAAAGATAGGTAGCCAGGACATAAAGTTCGCAAACATTTCTTTGATCAGGTAGAAACTTGGAAATACGGTGGAAAATAATTAAATAGGAACCTGCCTGGTCAATCTTTTGCTTCAGTGAAGACTCTAAAGAAGGCACAAAATGTATCTGTTGGGTGTCTGCATCTCACAGGCCACCTCAGGAACATCAGGAGGTTCTAGAACCCTCTTCAATTCGACCCACTTAAATCTGACCTCCTGAGTGAGGCCCACAACATAATTTGCAGGGCACTGTACAAAATAAGAGTGAGGGTTCCCCTGTCCAACAGCAGGAGAAAAGCACCATTAAGGGCACTAAAATATCAAGCTCTTTCCTTTCTTCCATGGTCATTCACTCAATTTCTCATGTTATTTGCTATTTAATGTAGTTCTAAATAAAGAAAAACTAAAATATTTGATTACCATGAAGTATACCAGTCATCTTTATATGGTATAATGACAGTTTTATTTGCAAATATAAGAGCATTTAATTTGTATGTGGAATCACCAAAATGACACAACCTGTATATTATAGCTTGTATCCACATATCCATTTTGTTCTTAAAAGGACAGTGGAAACACTTCATGAAGCTAACTCGATGGAAACTAACCTACCCTGTAAGATTTTACTTCTTGCTACATGCATATTCTACCAACAGTCTATGGACATGGATGGGACGGCTTCCATAACGGGTTTACTCTATACTGGCCCGTAGTCTCCCTGTACTCCCATACATGGCGTTCTGTGTTTGCGGTGCACTGTGAACACCAGATACAAATTGTGCCCCAGCGAGTGAACACATATTTTATATACCACTTCTGCTCATGCACATGCTCCACTTAAAAGTTACTAGTTCAAAGATAAAACTCAGAATTTTGTGATGAGCTTTAAAACAAGTACAGGGCCAGTCTGTGTCACTGTGTGACTAAACTGGTTGCGTGCCTGAGGCTGGCCCTGTACTCCAGACCCATGGCCTTACTGTGAGAGGGCCCATTCCTGATCACCAATAATAGGACCTTCCAAGGACATAAGTTTGATGGCAACAAAAAGCACTGTGGTAAGGCTGCAGGGGATAGATTGCACGTGGTGATTACTCTGTAAATTACCTGTTCATACAGTTTCCTGGGGTTGGGTGCTCGGGGCTATAATTAAGTGAGGTTGTCCTCCTTTAGGAGGCTCCAAATGTTGCCTTGCTATGAGCCAGGAAACAATTCAGAATATTATTTATAGCAGCCAAAGGAATTTGCGATCTCTCTTACTGTGAGCTCTTCTTTCCCACTGGAAACAGAGACAAACACATACAGTAAGTCCTCACTTAATGTCCTTGGTAGATTCTGCAACTTATAGGGAAACGACATATACAGAAACTAATTTTACCACATGCTAAATGATATCAACGAGAGTTAAGTTCCCATGGCATCTCATCACCGTTACGACAGAATGATGAGATGACATTATTATAGAGCCTGCTTCGCTTTGCTCTCTTCCCTTGGTGTTCAACATGCTGTAACCAAACAGCAAGCATAGATTTGAGTCAGTCATTCTAAGTCAAAAAGGACACAAAGAAACATGTAGGAAGGTATCAAAATAACAGAAGGCAGGGAAAGATGCATAATACCCTAAGAAATCAGGAGAAAGTGAAACATACCCTGGGTATGTTTAAATGTCAAATTCCCCACAGTGGACAACAAGGAGGCTACTCCTGATCTGGGCACTGCCATAGGCATACTTCTCTTCCTTCTGGTCCTGGAACAGCAACGGGTTTCAACTAGTTTGAATTAAGGAGTCAGGCTGCATCTGCAGCCAACAGCTGGAATTCAACAACTGTTGTTAATCCACCTTAATTGCTTATTATTCTATCAGTTCTTGTTTGTGCTTTTGTTATTGAAAGTAATTTTCCCTACTGCACACAACCAAGCATGGTTTTTACAAGCTGTGGCCAAAGAATTCTGTGTTTCTATCCTAGGGCTGCTGTTGTTTTGAAACAAAAACACACTGACATTGGATTAAAAAAAAAAAAAAAGTTAGCAGTGATGTCCACAGATGGACTACCATTGGCGTACATGTACACAGAGAAGCGAGAATTAGTCACCTCTAAAGAACAAGTCCTCTTTTCGTGTTTTATTTACAGGCACAGTTAGCGTGCTTGCTATTTTCCCTCAACAATTCCTTCCTCGCTTGCTTTAGGGAGGGATTTTTACTCCACCACTTTATTGCACTAGTGAATAAATGAGATCCCAGAGTTCTAGGGAGAAAAAAAAATTACCAATATAAACGCATCAGGTACAAATTATCAAGGTAAAGAGGCCCATAGAGACTGTAAAACTGGCAATAGCAACTAGAGTATCTGAGAGGGGCCAAGAGGAGAAAACCCACAAGGCTTTCTCATGGTCCCAGTTCCGCAGTGCCCTGGGCAAGCTTTAGCCAGATCACTCACACTGCAGCCTGCAGGAGAGCATCCATAGCACAAGGCGGGTGGGACCTGACTATTCTCACTAAAGCTTCAGTTGCAGCTTTTTCTCCCCCTTTCTTTTCGATTTCTCCCAAATGCCACTCTTGGTAAGTATCTCTCAAAGCAGGTCCCCTATTTGGGGAGACCACCGCAATATAATTTCCATCTATAAATTGATCCCCAGGAATAATCTGTTTTGTGGGGCTTTGTTTATAATCTGCAATAAGGCAAAACTAACACAAATTTTTCATTAATAACTGTGATCCATTGGACGTGAAGACTGATCTTTTTAGACCTTTCATACAACTTATACATATATGCTCGAAAGAATGTATTTATAGCTTTGCAGATACTTAACACCAGAGTACTTTATTGCAAAGTCTTTCTTGTTCTTTAATGATTTCTCCAGTACAAGATGAGTACCCATGTGAGCTTCTTAAAACGCGGAGATCTATCATATATTCGTCTCCCCCGCAGTGCTTTGCTATTTACTGAACAGAATTCAATTTTCTCTGAATGAGAAGAGACAAGGCTCTCTGTTAGCCTGGCCTTGGGTCCACCCAGCACTGCCTCCTATGGTGTGGCTGGCCTACCTTCTTCTGGGTCTGTCCTGAACACGTATTTACTAGTTTTATTTATTTCCTTTTCTGTGTCATTGACTCACATCCCTTAAAAATTAGTCTGCTCTGTCCTGACTGGAACATGAGACACTGCAGGCAACTAAGCATACGCTCAAATATGATAAAAGAGCTATGTTATGATAAAGGTTATTAAGGGACATTGGCCTCGCCCTTAAATCACCTCGACTTTTTCTTCACACAGGAAGAGCCTAAAAATATTCCTTAAAAAGTATTTCCTGGGAATGTTTCAACCAAAATCCTTCATCCTGGAGCCCACAGGAAGGAAGCTGGGAAGCAGCGGGAAGAATCCACAGTGGACTCCGTCTCAGTTTCCAACTGTTACTACTCACTCATACCTGGTGTCGTCTTGGTTTTATGCTTCCTGTTTTAGAGTGTGCAGTAGGCTAGGGAAAGAGATACTGTACACATGATATAAACTAACAGGAGACAATTTCTATAAGCCTTTTTTTAGCATATCCATCAAGTGTCATTTCCTAAATAGGACAGACCTCTGTGAAAACAATTTACTTGTACAGGTTAAGCCTCACTCACAGAGAGAGCTTCAACTATATGATTTTTAAATACCTTTTAAAAATATTCCTTTGCTCATATAGAATATTTCTTACTGCCTTCATAATATCAACTGTATAATCCATAAAATATAGCCTTTATCTATAAATTAAACCTCTTATTCTATTTGTGTAACAACTGCTATGCAGCTTGGTAATGATCTTCAAATTTAAATATATTATATCCTGCTATATCAGAAATGACAATGTAAATGTAAGTATTATAAATTATTAAATTCATCAGTTTGGTAGCAATGAATCAAATTGCCCTGATTAGCACAGAAATTCCCAGGAACTATTTTTTTAATTCAAGATTGATGATTTTACTCCTTTTTATAGTCATTCACTGTTTGAAAATTTTTTAATTATAATATTTTAATACAGTCACTATTTACTAAAATTTAAGCTATATACTATAGACTACATTTCTTAACCCTCACTCTGCTGAACCTGCAAGGATTTATAGAATGTTGATTTTGTATGTGAGAGGGAGGGGTGGAGAGAAATGTCCCATTTTAATAAATGGCATCCAAAAAATAAGACCATCAAAACAATAGGGGAAAATAAGGTGAAAAATTATAATGAATCTAGAATCCTGTGAGCTTTTCTCAAATTTAAACTCTTTCTTGCCTTAAAGGAAAGTACCACAGCTGGAATACAATTCTGAACCCCATTCCCCGCCTCCCCCACAACCGCCCACATTCCTTAGCAGCTGAACTCCAGGAGTAATCCCCCATATGCTGGGTTTGTAAGATGACCCTGGGCATTCCCTACTACAGCCAGTTAATTACCAGTTAATTACACTAACTCACTGTTGGCACTGAGGCACTGCTCCCTTCCCCAGTGCAGGGTGGAGCCACTCCTCTCGCTTCACTGCTCTAACTTTAGTTTTCAAGCACCCTGACTCCTTCCCTCAGTTTCCTCCTCCAATTCTTTCAGAAAAGGAGATGAAGCTAATCTATGCTCATTTTAGCCACTTCCCCTCATGCCTCCCTGCAACAGGAAGTTGCCTTCTCTGTCGTGTTTAGCCCAGTCGCAGCCATGAGCTAATGATACCATCACCATTTAGAAAGAACCCTCATCATACTGCAGTCAGCACCACAACTGTTCCTCAGCATTCTAAATTTATCTAGCACATCTTCCCCAGCTGATGCAAATGAACGGGCAATAATTTTAGGAGAGGAAGCAGTGCTTCAAAGAATTGTGAGCCTGACACTGAGGAGGTTTAAGCAGTACATTACACAGCACAGCTGTATCCTGTTGTTTTGTCTGTGGGGCTTTCGACAGCACACGACTAGAGCTGCTGAAAAACATGTTGGTATATATATACACACACATACATACTTGGGACATGCACAGGAGAATGTGGCTGTGCTTTAAGTGTATCAAACTATGACTTCTAAATTCCTTTCCATCAAATGCCAGGAGAAGCACTTGATAAATGGCCCCTAGGAGAGCACTTCTCATTGCCTCAGGATGGAATGACTCGCAGGCATACGACACTCCATCAATATAGAGAGCTGGCAGATTGAAAGGCGGGAGGACTATCACTGATACAGTGCATCTGCTTAGTAATCGCAGCCGTGCTTCAATCCTCTTCCCATTCATCGCCTGCAGAAACCACTCCTCCGAGAGGCACACCAGTCAACAGATGGTCTCTGGCTAAGGTGTAATCAGGAGCAGCTTGCTAAATTTATCCAAAACAAATAGAATTACAGGCTTTTGCTCCAGTCTGAAATTGAATTGAGGACTTGGGTGGTGGATAATGGAAACTGAAATGGAAGAGCTCAAAATGTATCACAGCACCGTTGGGAAAGGGCCGGCTTGGGAAGCAGTCTCTGCTGCCACCTTCACTATTTACTACCAGGTCATCTCTTTCCAATAATCTTGTCTACCACACAGGATCGTTTGCTCTCACTACCCAAGTTTCCAGAATTGGTGCAACTGTCACCAACTAATGAAGTCATCTGCCTTTACCAGATGTGTAGTGAACAAAATACTACCCAATACTTGGAATGTTTTGCCCAGCGACATGCCTTCATTTCAGGATCATTGTAAAATGTCAGCAGTTTTAACCATTCTTGCATTTCAAATGTAAGGGTCATTAAGGGCTCTGAAAGATCTTGATCTTCTATGCACTGGTGTTCTTCAATCTATCCCCAGAATCTCTCACTATGTTGAACTATGCACGGCTTAGATTAGAATAATGGTAATGTAAAGCCTTAGAAATGGCCTGGAAAAAAAAAGGTAATATAAAATTAAGAGTGAACGATTTAATCTATGCCTGGGTTTCACTACCTACCTAGGAAGAACTGTGCAAATCACGGTGTATAGATGCTGTAAAAGTATATGAGGCAAGCGGGTTCCCTGGTGGTATAGTGGCTAGGCTTCGGCACTCTCAACACCATGGTCTGGGTTCGATTCCCAGGGAACTACCTCCCCCCCCCAAATAGTAAATGATGCAAAATACGTAAAAGACACTTAAGTTCTAAAGAGATAAAGTCTTAAAAGGTAAGGCCATTGTTAACTCTATCAGCAGTCATTTAAAATTATCATTCCCATAAACATTTATACTAGAGAAACCTGTTTACCCATTTAAAGAAACTAAAAATCTCATTGACAGCATATGTATGAAACTACCTTCACTCTAATAATCAGAGAGAATCTCCTCATTCTTCATGATTTAAAAAATCACATTATGGAAAATTTCATTTTCATACATTGGTCAGACTAACATTCAAATATCAGTTAATATGAGAAGTGTCTAAAGAGCTTTCTGGTTTCCTTAAGAATTTTTGTTGTAAGGAACTCTCTGACATGCACAAAAAGAATCCCAAAAGAAAAGTCTTTCTTGAAGCAGAATCAAAGTATTGGGTGGGGTTGGGGGGGTATTTTTTTAATTACCTAAATAAGAGCTTCATTCTTCAGGTTTGCTTTACAGACTGATGAGTTAAAATATCTTTTAGCATAATTGTTTTTTAAAATTGGCTGATTTGAAATAAAACTAACATTTTTGTTAAATGTATGCTATTAAAAGAATATGACAAAATGTATCTCTTTTCTTAGGGAGGGCACATTTTTAGTGATAGGTTATAAGAAAGTACTAGATGCTAGACCCATCTTACTGAAAATATATACCCTCTTTTTGGAAAACTTTACCTGCTATTCTCTCTTAACTATTTTGGAGAAATAGAAAATGAACTATGGAAGTACAAATAATTTCTATGCTTATAGGATAAAATCATTTTGAGCAGTAGAATAATCTAATGGAAAGAATAGAGATACAGATACCTAATTACTACATAACCCTGGGCAAATCATTTAACTGCTCTGTGATTCAGTTTACCCATCTGTAAAATCAGTAGAACAGGCTCACTACCTGTCCCCAAGGTAAGTGGTAAGAGCCCGTGAAACGATGTTGATGAAGCCTATTTAGACACCAAGCCTAAAAGGTCTGACACATATTTGTGGAAGTACAATTATAATGATTTTCATTACTAGTCTAGCAGACTCTGAATTTCAATCTTTAGAAATAATTCTTACTATTTTACTTTAAAATGCTTCAAAAATATAGCTATAAGAGAAAAACCTACCATATAATTCTCAGTAAAATCATAGTAGTATAATATTGTCATATTTATTATTCAATTATTCCTTCAATAAGCTACTATATGTATAAAAACATAGCCTTTGTTTTCTGTATTTTTAATGTAATTTGTTCTGAAAAGATACTGTGACATTGGTAATAAAAGACAAATTCTGAAAGAGAAAGCACCTAACAAAGACTTGACAATAAGGCAAAAAAACTATGAATTTTTAAGATGAGGGACCTGTTATATACCAACTAAATACGCATAGTTTATAATTTGTGAAGCAATTAATTTCATATACATTTCATTAGAGCGGAAACTGAGTCCTACATGAACGATGTAGAACTGTAAGGTGTGCTGTGTACTGGTTCTCCATGCAACAAATCTGCAAACACTGCCTACGGCACGCGGTATCAGAAATCTAGGCAGCTGGAAATTATAGCAAACAACAAGTCTCAGGTCATTGATCTCAGAATTGGAAAATTTCCCCTAGTGAGCCAAAATGAATCCAGCACATATCATCAACACACACCCCTCCTCCCATTCCCTCAAAAAAGTAGCATTTTACTGAATGATATCATTAGAAAATGTATGCTTCTGAAATAGATAAAGGGTATGAATACATGACTAATTGGTGGCAATGTTCAATATTCATTGAACACATTCTATGTACAGGGTGCTGTGAGAATAAATAGTAAGATATAACAATAACTAATAATTAAGTACTGTCCATTCTAAATTCTTTAACTCACTTAAAACCTCCTTCCTAATTTTCTCTTTCCTTCTGTCTTTCCCAAGTAAATTATCATTCATATTTTCCATTTGAGAAAGCTGGAGCACAAAATGACTAAATAACTTGCCCAAGTTGACAGAGCTGATAAGTGGCAGAGCCAAGATTTGAACCTGGGCTGCACACTCCATCACCACACCACACCACACCACACCACACCACACCACACCACACCACACCAGGTTCTGCTGTAAAGAGAACCGTGAAGGAGGAACAGGAAACGCTCCAGCTCTCTGGCATTCATGCTTTATTAGTGCAGCTCCCACTGCCCGAAATGACCCCCAGCTTAGGACTCACCAGCCCCATGAACCCGCCCCAGATTTGCCTCAGAAACTGTTACCTACTTCTCTGTCCCCTGTCCATGTGTACATCTGGAACATGCACATATTCCAAATTTTACACTTATGAGATCTATCTTGTCACAACTTGCTTACATATTTGCTTTTTTTTTCTTTTCATGTTCAGGGCTTGGCCTAGAATCCAGGATCCAAGAGGGTGTGTAAATAAAAGATTAACTTGTCCTTAGAACGTAAACAACTTAGTTGGAGAAATAGTTCAAAATCTTGTGGTGTGTAAATGTTTGTTTTTTAAAGGCAGCCTGTGATAATGATAAATAAAAAGTGTTGTCAGCACCGATTGCTAAATTATGGATTGGGGTGAAGATGGGGCTCGAAGGTGACTCATCAGACCTTAAAGGATGAGAAGCATTCCGATAATTGGAGGAGAGAAAAGGCAGTGGGGGTGGGAGAGCAAGAACTGCCTGAGGCCCTTCCAGGTAGGAAGGGTGCAGGACCACATTACAGTCCGAAATGGCAGATCCGTGCAGGCACGCAACAGCAGGAAAAGTGAGGCAGGCAGGCTGGGGGGCAAGAATGAGGACCCCATTCCTCTATTGCCAAGCTAAGCACTCTCAAATGTATTCTTTAGGTACTGAAGAGTTTCAGGCATGGGAATAACTGGATCGGAAGAGCAAGACAGGAAAACAGTTTGGTTGCAGGAAAGACAAAGGTGAATAAAGAAAAACAGTCAGTATCTAGTTTTTGAGAATGAAATCTACTCAGAATCTCTTTTAGGTAAGAAAAAAGGCAGGGAAACATTCACCACTTTGCTGACATATCCCAACTTTCTCCACCAAGCCAACTATGGTCAACAGTTACTAATGTAAGTAAAACTTTATTTCACATGCATTGCTGCCTTATTATTCTATGTGCTAAAGGGTACAGAAATGATACCATCATCTTCAGGGATAAGAATTTCAATTTTTGAAAATGAACATAATAGGAAATATAGAAGGAATTCATAAAAATCACGTTTGCTTATAAAGGTCAGCAAAGAAGAATTATTGTTCTTTTCTGTCAAAAGAAAAAAAATGTATGTGTTGAAAAACAAATTATACAATCAGAGAATGGGAAAGGACCTTAGAAGTAATTGCATCCCACAACATTTTACAAATGATGAGTTTGAGAGGAGCAGAGAAGTTAAGCAATCGGCCTCAGGTCACACAGAAAGTTGCTAGTATAAACTGGATTCTAAATCTAGTGTCCCAACTCTGCTTTGTTTCTGCTATGTTTTATAGCTATAAATATCACTATACTAGAAGAATAATTGCTAGCATATACTGGCACAAATTTAAGTCTTTAAGAGTATCTACATGAACTTTAAAAGATTAAAACAATAAGGCCAATGGAAAGGGATCATTCTTTTGTTCATTCAGCAGCCTTTATTAATTAAGAACTTAGGCAATGTGGGAGTAGAGGAAGGGTTCAGATATAAAGATTCCAAACCCTACTTTCTATATGCTCTGTAAGTTGTGTTGTAAATGTAAAATACACACCCAATTTTGAAGACTTAGTATAAAAAAGTGTAAATCTTCTATCAATATGTTTTATATTGATTAGGTGGTGAAACAGTATTTTTGGATATGCTAGGTTAGATATAAAATGAATTTTACCTGTGTTTTTATTTTTCTAACTTTTAAAAACATAGCTATTTCTATTGGACAATGCTGCTTAGGAAAACGAACAAGGAGATTGACTGGCTGGCTGTGGGCTCTGGCATGGCTTAGAAGGCTGGGAAAAGAGACAGGATGGAATCTAACCATTACAGAGATAAGGATCTCAAGAGGGAAAAAGACTAGCCTTCAGGGCATTATTTTATCTCACAAGAAAAAATTCTGAGGAGTTACCCACAAGAAAGGAATGTCTCCCATCATCTTCCAAACTTGCCAGTGTAAAGACTTCAGGCAATTCAGTCTCCTCCCTCCTCCCACTGAACTAAACTTGCAGTTTATCTTTCTGTGTGTCCTCTGTGGAACCATGAGCCAACTCAAGTGCAGATGGATGGCTTCTTAGAATGTAACTGAATGCACGCCAGTCCTTATGTTAGAAAAACATCCACCTTCAGTGGCCACAGTTCCCATGTGAAGATCTTTGGTCCTCATGCCTGAGGTCAGCAGATTACAGAAGCAGCTCTCTGGAACATTAAGTACATCACACACACACACACATCAGAGAGTGGTTAGGTATAAAGCGCTATTTCCATGCATGTCTTATGCTGTATAGTTTACGCCATCCCTTACTATGCTTTTCAGATATAAATGTGGGCCTCATCTGTATTAAACCAACCTCAAATACATGAATTGTAGACAAACTTTCTGAATGGCTTTATGGTTATCAAACTGGCAAGGGTTGAATTATCAAGGTCAATGTTACTCTTTTCTAATTCTTTTTGGCATCAAAATATAACTACAACCTTAATTAAGTAGATTCTTTTCAAAACTAAGGATGAATAACACTATTTTCAAAAAGAAAATTATATATTAGAAGGCTATAACATAAATACATACAATGAGTAAATCCTGTTTTTATATTACTGAGAACCAAATTCCAGAAGTCAATTTCACTTAAACATGTTTCAGTATTTAATTTTAATAATTAAACTTGGTTTCTCATGTCCAATGTCATTAAAGAATTAGGCTTATCCACTAATTAAAACTTGCCATTTAATCATTGATTGATTGATATCTTTGTAGTATTTCCTTATTGTATGTCATAATTATTCTGATATTTATGCTTTCTCAATTAAATAAATATTTTGGATATAACAGTCTAAATTATATAGGAGTAAACTTCAATTTTTTATTGTGTTTAGAATAGTGCTATTCTTGTAAATTTATTTATAGGATGACTTTGCTCTTGAGCTCATCAGAATTTGTATCACTTATATAACAATGTTGACTAGAGTAACGTGTTAGTCTTTAATGCAATTTTGCCTAAAATCTTCTTATATCCCCTTAAAATGTGAAAGTAGATGTATTTAGATTCTGCTTTCAGACTCTTTGCTACAACAACTAACTCTTTTCATCTTCTAAAGGAACTAACACAAAAGAATAGACATAGTGCCAATTCTTTCTATAATACATTCATTAAAAACACTCTTATATACACATGAATAGTTATTAAATGACATTAAAATGTAGTTGAAAAACACTGGAATGTGTCTTCATAGAAGGCAGAAAATTTTGCCTGTTTTAGTCATTGTTATATCCCTAGAACCCAGAAGAGTTCTTGACACATAGTACATGCTGAATAAATATTTGTGTATTGAGTGGCATATAATAGGCACTCAAGATATAAATGTTTAATGATTGAATGATTCATGGTAATGGTGAGGCCATTAGTTATTAACAGTGTGCTACAGGATCACCACTTCACTATATGCTACAAATGTGAGTATTTTACATGGTAGCTGTCAGAAATTATTAAATGTAATGACAAGTAGGTACTTAGTAAGTTTTCTTGAATTTATGGATGAATAAATAAACTACAAAGACTGGGTCAGAGTTTAGAAAAATGAGTCATTGAGACATTATGATTTCAAAACTACATGGTTATTTTGAAAAGCTGAAGACGAAAGAACTGCCCAATTTTTTCTTATAAACCTCAGGGATGCAAGCTTTAACATAGTATCAAAGTTGTGTCCAAAATTACATATAAAGACTAGGATGAGAATGAGCCATCCAGTCAGGAATTTGTCAGGATCAAAAATCTGTTCATGACTGAGAATATTCTCTGATACAAAAATTTTAGGTAAATTCAACCACATGAACTGGATGATCATCACAATGATTACATAATTATTTCAACATAATTATATGCTTGGATATAATCCTTCCAACCTAACTGAAAATATTAATATGATGTTGAAATCAAGGACATTTTGAACACTTGGTTATTTTGTTGTTGTTATTTTTTTGTTGGGGAGGGTTGTTTGTTTTTAAGTAAATAGTTTAATCCATCTTGCAAAATGTACCTGCTTTTGAAGTATATTGTATTTTGCTGTAGTGACTCCCCATGATTACCCATTCTGTAATTGCTGTATCTCAACCTAAGACAAAAATGTTCAAAATCTCTTTAATTTAAATTTAAATCTTTAAATTGCCTTAAGCATTCAGCTAGCATAGCTCTAAATTCAACCTTACTAAAAGTGCCAAAACATTTAACATCAAAAGTGTCCATTTAAAAACAAACTCACAAAAATTCAGATATCATCTATCAATGCACACACATAATACTCTTCTCTAAAAAAATAAGAACATTGAAAAAACTAACTGATAATGTGGTTCAGGAATATGTTATGTGCAGATGTTATTTGTTCAAAGGGCAAAGAAACAATTACAGCCCCATCCACTCACAGTGCATTTCCCACAATTTCTATCAACTTACATCATAATATGACTTTACAAAATTTTCATTTGAAAAGACCCACTTTTCTTAAGATCTTGTGCACAAAACACTCAAAAGGTACATTTTTGGAAAATGAAGAAAATGCCATGATGCTATCTATGGCTGCCGCAAGACTTGTTTTCACTTCTTTTGAAAGAAGTAGAAAGTCAAAGGAGATTTCAAACAGTGGGTAGATGTAAATGGCATTTGGCTAAAGAGGCATAAAGCAGCATTCAACAGGGAAGTCCCACCCCACTGAGTCTGTATAAGCGCTCACTCCATCTCTGTTGTAGTTGAAGACAGCGCCTGTCAATCAATCCACGCTCAGTGGTTACAGAACCCCATGTCTGCTCCTCCGTAGGGTGTAAATTGCTCCAATAGTCTAGATAGGAGCAACGGATTTGTAAGCCGAAGGGAAGAGACTCGTTTATTCTCAAATACGCTGAAGTCAGCGCTCTTGCCTGGTTTCTATCTTCTCTAGAACCTTAAGGCTCCTGTAGACCACCATTCCAAGGACCCACAAAAGGCACAAAGCTGGAACATCTCACTCAGGTTAAGAAGCTAAGGACATCACGCAGATTTTCAGTGATTACTGCCATTAAAAAAGAGCAATGAGAAGGGAAAAAAAAAAAGAGCCATGAGATACAGTTTTACCAGAGCAACACAAACACCATGGCGTTGTCACAGCAGTATTTACAGGACCTTAACTCTAAGTGAACGGCTCCATCCGGCAATAAGTACCCAGAATGCACTTCTGAATTCAAAGGCCACCCTGCCAACCACGATTTCTGAGTAAATCACTGAACGTCTTTTACACCTCAGGTTGTTCACTCTGCACTACCTCCACAGGAGTTGCTTACCAAGAAAAAGTAATAAAAATAATTGTGGAGCTCTTTGAAGGCCTAAAATTGCTGTAGAGAAAATCAACTGTGAATTTTAAGTCTATGCTCTTTGTGAAGAGGTCACCGAGTGAGCTAGTTTTGATTAGGTCTCTCCTCTGGACTCTTCTGCTATTAGAGGCACTGCCTACTTGCTAATGGATGTTCATGGCGCAGTTGCCTGAAGCCAGGCCTAGGCTGGGGCACTCATGCCCCAGGCTGATGTGTGCTCCCCTCAACCCCTTGCCCTGGGACCCTGTCTCTGCAGCACAAGTGCCTCAGCTGTGAGGATGAAGAACAGGCTTGAGGTCCAGCTGCAGCACCTGTGCCCAAATGTAGTCAAAGTTCTACATTGGGAAATAGGAGGTGGCTTTTTTCTCGAGAGGCTGCTTAACACCCTTCTGAGCCAAGAGGAGAAAGATGTGTGTGTTCAACACGATGAAAATAAAATGCCTGTTGAGTTTTATAAGGAAACACTTTCTTGAGAGCTGAATAAATAATAAAATGTTGATTCTGTAGATTTTGTTTCCAGTATGCTTTCATAGTATTTGCCCCCCCACACACCTCCACCTTCAGAGCATTCTAGAAACAAGGACTGTCCCATTGCAAAAATGGGGAAATTAGTCAAAGTGTCTCTATTGAATAGCAAGTGGAAGCCAGATGTCAGAAGCCGTACGCTGGGCAGATGTTAGAGTTTTTAAAACGAGAACTACCTGAACAGCCCGGGATGAAAACATGGTATTCTAAAAATAGGACACAGACACCCCACTGAAATCAACTGTTCATTTATTTATTCTACACGACGGGTGCTGTGGGGCACTAGCTTCTTGCAAGCCTGCAAAACTGTGCTCATTTATTCATAAGATGCTTCTAAAGAGAGGGGCCCGTGGTACCTGTCTGTTATAAACAGACTTGCCACTGCAATACTGGGCTCTGTGTTGTTTTTCCTTTAATTCCAAAAATTCAAATGGAGGGACAGAAATCCTGGGTGGATAGTTATGGGTGGATGAGCAAAGGGGAGAGGGAATAGTGTCACATGAAAGCTGATCTGCGAGATACAGTAAGAGTTGAGGATGTAGCAAGGCAGGCCTGGGTCAGTGTCACACAGGTGCTGGAGCTGGAATTCATTTCCTGAACATCTGTGCTGAACGCAAAAACAGTCAGAACCTTGGGGGGAGAAATAACAAATCTCACATCGCCTTAACAAAAACAACAAAATAAAGCACATTCCTGTTTTTCGCTGTGTCTGTCATACTAAATGACATCCCTGTCCCCAAGTTTAGCTCTGTGTCTTGCTACTTCATAAAACACCAATCAACCTTCCCTTCTCCCCTGGCAGCAAGGTTTGAACACCCCTGATCTGCCAGCACTAAAGAAAGCAGCACTAAGACGAGCCCCTTAACCCCCATCTGGGGGAGTTTCCCTTTTCTCCGAATCTGAGACTAAATAGAGATTGAGGTATTCAAGTGGGAATTCAACAGAGATCCATCTTAAGGAAAATTCCAAATGCACAATCAGAAAGAAAGCATGTGTATGCTTTTCTGCTTCTAGAAGAATGTCAAGAGAAAGAAAAGGGTACTGTTTCAGGTGAAGTGATTTCCCCCTTCTTGGGGTAAGCAGAAATCACATCATCCTGCCTGGAATGGGAGTTGTTTGTGAAATACATGTTTTTACTACAAGCTTCCCTACAACCAGAAGAGAGACCCGAAGAAACAGACATAAAAGGGCAGATTTATTTTTCCACCAGGAGGGAACTGTCAATGTAGTGGCTAATGGTAACACTAAAAACAGGACAGTGCCAACCTTTTTTATGGTCAAGACAAAACAAAAGGCAACACATTATTCTTCACAAGGGGGAGAAACAAATGCTCAGAACCCTTCAGTGGATTCCAGCCTCACTCGGGGTAAAAGCCCAAGTCTCTGCAGTGGTCCATCGTGGGCCTGAGGACCCTTCTCCCCAGTTCCTTCCTTCCCTCTGACAACCTCCCACTTCTCTTCCCCCTTGCAGTGGGGTCATTTCAGCCACACTAGGAACATGCCCTGTCTTCACACATTTAAACGGTTGTTCCCTCGGCCTGCAACTGTCTTCCCCCAGAAATCAACACGGCTTCCATGCTCCTGGCTTACTCCGAGACCTCCCAGGTTTCTCTCACATTTCACCCCATCAGAGTGAACCTCCCTGACCATGAAATGATGGTAACTCTCCCAAACCCCTGACTCCTTTCCTCCTGCTTTGTAGCCTGACTTACAAGAGGTGCTCAATAAGCAGTTATTTTTGAATGGAAATTTACTGTTTCTTGAAGAGAGCATCTTCCCAAATGATATGCCACCTAAAATGTAATTCTACTTTCCACATCAGAGCAAGACGTGGGTAGTGGCTTTCCAAGTGCTCTGTTTTACGTACTCAAGGCCTGCACTTCACAAATCGAATCAATGAATTATAATATAGAACTCTGGGTACTTTCTAATCTCATAACCTTGTCCTGCCCCAAAGGTATGTATCTTTTTTTCTGAGATACACTGTATACAGAACAAATCATTGCAAAGTACTTTTTTAGAACAAAGGTGATTTCATTACACAACTTGATATATCATTCATTTGTTGAATTACTGTTATGTTCTGTTACTTATCCTTGTAATTCAAATGACCTACAGTCCTAGATATTGTAGAGTTCATATTTTTAAGCAGCTACGATACTTAGGAATTAAGAGATCATAGTTCTCAAAAGCCAAATTAAAAAAATAACTCTGGAAATGGAATGATTTGGCCCATGTCTTCATAATGCTCGCCCCCTCCCCCAAAAAACCTGTTGGTCCGCTAATGTGTTAATTAAACAAGTGTTTTAACTTGTAACATAAAAAAATAACCACTTCAATTTATTTCTTTCACAGTATTGACAGCTTTTGTTCCTTTCAAACTGCCTATTTGACCCAGGACACAGGCAGCTGTAAAATGAGAGGATGCTTTACTCAGCATGAAGCCCACATCTCAGCCCTTAATTAATTGTCTGGGAAGCTCATGATCATGACGATGTTTCCCCTCAATACTAAACTCTTCCGGGCTCCGGTAGGCTTACTAACCCTGGTGTGAGCACTACAAACCACAACATTTAGACAGTAAAACCAGAACTCTTTCACTGCCATGGAAGCAGGCTTAAAAGGCAGTGAGAAAATGTGTGAAAATAATGCAACACTCTACGTAAAAGTCCAGCATATAGAACTTCAAAACCATTGGGCTCAGTAAAAGAAGGCAGATTAAAGAACACATGTTGATATTTTGAGTATTTAATGCATTTAATAACAACATTTTGAGCTTTGTATATAATGACATTTTTATTTTAAATATTTGTTATATGGTAATAAATTTACCATTATATTGGATTTTAGCAAAAAATACTCAAAACATCCTAAGTGGCATCAATTAGATTTAAGTATAGATAAATTAGAATTTAATGGCATTCATGACATGAAAATTTATTACAAAGTGTTATACAATATTGTATACAAAACATCTTTGTTGTTGATAGTGCAAACCACAGGAAAACATGTTGAAAAATCTTATAAGTGGAGAAAAAAAAATTTGAACTTGTGGGGTAAACTGGAACACCACAGTCAGCAGATGGAAATATTCTTTTGGTGATATCCGAATGCTGCAGCAAAATGATTAATATGGAATGTCCAAAAAAAGGCAAATTATACAGACAGAAAGTACTGTAGATTAGAGTTTGCCTAGGGCTGGGGGTGGGAATGGGAATGACTGTCAATAGGCACAGAGTTTTTTATTAGGATGATGGAAATGTTATAAAATTAAATTGTGGTGATTAGGTTGTATGACTGTGAATTACATATTAAAAGCCCTTGAATTTTATGGTATGTATATTACATGTCAATAAAGCTGATTTAAGAAAAGAACAAGAAAAAAAAGTCTAGTTTCTATAAAAGCTTATCACTTATCGTGCAAAGGTACTGAAAGAAAATGATGCTATCTCAGTGTTCATCGTGCTCTTAAGGCTTCTGTTCTTCTGTCCACGCCTGTGCACTCATGATGAGCCATGACAGGGTTGCAGGGATGCCAAGCACAGCACCAGTAAAAGCTGCCCGGTGCAATGGAGACAGACCACTTACTGGCTCCGTGACCTCAGCGTCAGTCACCTTAAGGCTCTCTCTGTATTTTAGCTTCCTCATCTGTAAACATAAATTCTAACAGTACTTACCTCATAGTATTATTAATACTACACTCAATATTTGAAAAATGTGTAAAGTATCGAACACTTCCCAGGTGTTTGCTATTATTTGTCCCTTTAGCTTCTCCCAGTGTACACTATGAACATGGTTTTCCTGTGCATGCCCATATATGAGAAAAGTTGGGACATGCTGCACAGGAATCAAACTGCATATGTCTGAATCATTTTCTATGACAAGTCATATAATAAGTGGCAATATTGTATTATTCAATATATGTGATAACGTGCGAGGAAAAAAGTAGGCTGCATAAAAAGATTCTTTTCAAAAATAAGAAGATTAGAGGTCACTTGGAAACACTTTTCTAAGGACCTAATGAACTCATATTTTCAGTATAATCTAGTAAGCATGAGCACTATAAAAGTACTTTGTCTACTCAATCATCACAGTCAAAGTAGACGTAGGTTGGGTTTTCTGGCGTGTCTTTTAAAAATACTGTTTTTTTGTGTATGTGCAATGGAGTGGGCCCAGCAGGGATCCAAATGATATATGCAGCAAAAACAAAACAAAACAAAACAAAAACCACGATTAAAAGCTTTCTAATGAAAGCACTGTAAACAGCATTTTATTTCTGCTGTAGACTATTTCAAATACAAAATTAGCGAGCCCCAGAGACTGGAATTTCTGCTACAGGAGAGATGAAAGGTTAACTGTTTAAAAAGGAAAGAATATGTTTGACATACTCTATTTGGAAAATAAAAGCGTTTCCTAATAAAAGCAGAGCCCCACTTGATGCGCCTAATGCTCCTTCAGTGTTTGCATACACAACCGAGTAATTAGAAAGCCCCACTCAAAAAAGAGAAAAAAAGTGAATAAAGAGCTATTGCAGACATCGGTCCCTTGTTTACCAGGCTTGCTGGAGGCCCTCGGAGGTCACTGTGATTGACAGGATTTTGGTGTTGGTAGGAGGGTTGATAATGCACACACATCTCCTGAGAGGAGAGCTCCCAAGTTCTGACCATGCTTAATAGAAGGGCAGCTACTATGGAGAACAATGCAGCAGGCAAAGCCTGGGGGCCAGCCGGGCAGAAGGACGTTCAAGGATTGCAAATGACATTCCCAGTCAATTAGCACCCATTGGGAAGCTGAGGTACACTATGCCAAAAAAAGAAAACTAAAAATTCCCAGGGCAAGGATCTTCCTTTGCCAAAGGCAAAGCACCCTGTAGCCATTTCCATTAGGTACACTTCAGTAACCCCAGCTCCCCAAAGCATCCTCATGAGCCAGCTGAAGCTCAAGTCATTTTGGAAAAGCAGCACTGGTTTCTGTAACGTATGGCAATGTTATTTTCATTAGGCATGTCTGAAAGGGGAAAAAAATACACAGCTTTACATCGCAAGCCCAACTTAACTCTATCTCCCTGTCATCCTTGAAGTCCTAGAAACTCAATGAAAAGAATTTTCTGTATTTCCAGTCATTGAGAGGAACGATATTAATTATTCCCAAGGTTCTTACACTTGAAGATCCCTGTGACTCAAGTTTAACAAGAATATCCAGCATGTTTCATTCGATATAATGATGTCTGGGATATGTGGTTACAGAGAATGAATCTATTTCCATGGTATGTTATTAAATTATAATAGTTTAATAAATGTAACTTCAGCCAAGAAAGATGTCACTCTTCGAGGTACACAAAGACAGTTGTCATAGAACTTTTGTTTTCTTGTCACTCTGCTCGACTTCCACTTATTAATGAGACCACCTATTGGCTGCTGCCAACGAAAGTTTTCAAACCATCAAAAAAACCTCATTCTAAAAGCTGAAGCCTGGTGAGCAGAATCGTAGTTCTATTCCTGATTCTGCCTCATGGAACGTCATCTAAAACCACAGAAGCATATACGCTGAAGCGTAGATTGTTACAAAATCAGAAATTTACCTTTACGTGACTCTTTCACTCCCCAAATGCAAGTCATTCCTTGAGGGAAAGGAATAAAAATAATCTTGTCTTGACAAGGTCACACCAGGTTTTTCCTAGCTTAATCCTTTTCAAAAACTTCTCACTTAATCCACTTCATCCTGTAGAGAGCCATGTTCAGAGTTTCTATATGATATTGAAACAATAAACAGACATGTAGGGTGTCAAAGTTCTAAGGGAAATATATACCGAGGTTTTTAAAAGACTGTTTTCTCTTAAAAAAAAAAAAAGTGTGTTCTTTCTTTGGGTCACTGAGTGACACGTTCCCCTTAAAAAACACTCTCTCCAGAAAAATATGAAATTAGACATCTACCTGACACCATAAATAAGTCAGAAAGCAGGTATTCTAAAGACAATTCAAGTCTAAAAAAAATGCAACGTGGCTCAAGTGAATTTATTATAGCATTTTCACTTGAAAAATAATTTTAAGGAAAGAGAGGCTTGTTAAAGCATTTTCATTCCGAGACGGTCAAAACAGAAGCCACCTCTGAAGGCCAGCTTCCTGTCTCCCCTGCACTGTGAGCACCGCTCTGGCGGCCTTGCCAGGTGTGCTGAAGGGCACGCCACAGTGACAAAGCACAGTGACTCACTTTCCCTCTCTCCCCTGATTTCTCATGCATAGCTTTGTCTCCCTTCTTAAAAGGGGGGTAACGACCCTCCATTCATTCGCCACGAGGCCCACAGAACCATTGCAGGGCTTACGGTGGGGGTGGGGTGGGGGGACAGCGTGTCACCAGGACAACTGAAATAAACACGAAAGACAGATGTGAAGGCCAGAATTCTTCAAAGGCAAGAGGGTTTGACACTTCATAAATCACTGTGTCACGCCAGTATAACAAAAGCCGTCCTCACGTACTGTACTCGGGCTTTCTCTCTCTCCACTCGCCGCAGAAGTCTGTTTGCATACCACATCTGGCCTGTCACTAAAAGCTTTATAAATGCAACAAAATCAATGAGAGTAAGAAAACGGCGAGGCCTTTGTTCATAATACAATAAAGCCCTGTTAATAAAGAATCCAGGTAACCAGTTACTAAAAAATTCAAAATACTAAAATTGCCTTAGATATGAAATGAAAATACCTCAAAGTTGAACATATATAAAGCATTTATATACAAGATAAGTTTTATTGTCTCATTTATCTGGCTACAGTATGTGTACTCTGCTACTATCAAGAGGATAGGCCCAAAATACTAAGTATATATCTGTACCTGTATTCAGGTTAGTCCAAATCAACTATTTGTCTTTTGTCTGGTAGGCAGAGGAAAACTCCTATTGAGTTTTTAAAAACTCACCAAATGTTCATTACACTGAATAATTCTGTCATCTTAAGATTTTCCTTAGAACAGGCTACAGTACAAGAAGATCTGGCCTTCAAACTATAATTAGCAAATTCTCAGGAATGTGTGAGATCATGTTTCTGTCTGCTAGGTACCAGTCAGGTCTGCCTAAAGCAGAGTGAATTGATAGTAATGACTACAGATCATAATGTTTTTGCTGTTTCTTTTAATAAATTATCTTTACAGTGATAGCTCAGAGTACTAGTTATTCATACCCTTGTCATATAGTCATACACAATATTTAAATGAATCGTATTGAATAACACACCAATTTTGTCTATTTCCCAGGTTTCAACCTTTTTAATTTAGTCCATAAATATTATCAGATAACTATGATTTGAATCTAAGTACAAAATGAATGTGTACCATTTTCTCATTAGACCTATATATTAGTTTACACTCTTTTGTTCTGCTAGAAGAGTAGGCAGATCATCCTCATGCAGCAGAAGTACACCTATAAATAACTACAATACAGTGGAGGGGGGGTGGGGTTTCCCAATGTTTTCAAGAATGAAAACTCCTACATCAAAGTAGTATTTCTTTTATCTGAATACTAAAAAACGCAAAAGGACAAAAACTGTAGTAACATTTTCATATGAATTTGCATTTTACTAAGCCCAAAAGTATGTACATTTCTCCATTAAATAATGCACATATATGCACACACTTTATAGTCCACCATCAAATTTTGTGATACAAGGGGATTTAAAAGACCCTCCTAGAAACATCCAAAGGCCACCCAGGACTCTCTACTCTTCAGAGAAACCTAGTACCCTGGTTCTTTCTCATTTTTCTGGTCTCATTTCAAATACTACCACCTCAGAGTAAATATCTTCATTGATCACCAAGCCATTTTAGTAGCTTTCCTCCACCTCCTGTTCTCTATCATATCATTGGTTTTTATTTATTTTTTTGTCCACATCACCACCATCTATAATTCTCTTCATTTGTTTGAAGGTTGACTATACACCCCTCATTCCCAAATGAAGCTTCAGGAGAGCAGGAATCCTGCCTAGCTAAGAAACGGAAGGGTATTCCCAATACCCAAACCGGGCTCACCGCATTTAAAGACCATCGAATTTCCACTGATATAGATTCCATAAGACAAATAAAGAAATGAAATGGTTTATTTTACTTAGTTCATGTTTTCTAAGCTCCATTACTACTGTTTAAAACAACAACAACAACAACAACAACAGAGGCAAGTTTTTACACGGCCTGAACAACATTGCATTTCATTGTTGTTGCTTGGCTTGTTCTTTGCTTTTGAAACACTTTCCATATGCCAAACCCCTCTGGAAGGACAGCTAAATACCATAGTATTATCTGGAGTTAGGAAATGGCCATGGTGTCAATCAGTCATGAAATGTGTGCCCCTCTCACTTCTAAAAATATTCTCACATATTCAACTTGTCTTCCATTTGTTTAAGCATGAAACCATCTAAGACATGTTTAAGACTTTTGCTCTCCTACTGCTTTGCAATGGGCACACTGCTCACAAATGCACTCAGCTCTTTGTGTAAATGCCCAAAAGACTACATCACTCAATAGCTCTGGTTCACAACAGGGATCAGCAGGTGGAGGGCAAAAAAATCAGCACTGAGTTTGGGCCCCCTGCCCATTAAGAAACAACAAAGTGGCATAAAGAGAGGATTATGGTTCCCGGCACATCGGTCTGACCAAGAGGCTCCACGATTAACAGAAAATACAGAGATCATATTCAGTGTCCAAACTCTACAACTTGCTGTAAATGCTCAGAAGGTTTAAGTGTACTTATCTGTCATCCCTTCGCTTTATTTCTTTATAGAAATAAATCCCTTTGTAATAAAAAATGAGTCTCCTCTTTATGCAGATGAGTGACCATGGGTGCTTCCACACTTGGTTGGTAAGGAAGAATGACAATGGTAGCAGGAGGGACTGGGGATTACTACTGGCAATTAAGAAGAGCAGATATATCTCCTTTTTTCCAATTCTTCTCACTCTCCTAGTAGGAAATTATTAAATTGTGTGTCAATTTAAAGTAACAGGTTGCTTTCTAAATACCTTTAAGGTGGTACAAGATAGCCATTTAAAGGTTCTATTTTAAAGTTTGGATCCTGAAAACCAATCTATTGAGTTCTTTTATTTTGTAATTCATGTGGTTAATCAACCAAAATAATACTGTTTAACCTCCTGCCCGCGTCAATCTTTACTGTAGATGAGGTCACTGAGCCATGCACATTCTAACTTAAAATTAGCATGAGTGACTCTAACTTCAAGTTATTCACCTATGTTCCTGGCAGACCAGATCTGAGAGCACAAAATTCATTGGCAGCAACAAAAAGGCAATTCTGGGCACCACCTGTACCCAAAGAAATGATTCTATGGGTGGGAAGGGATATTAATAATCACAAAACAATTGTTTGCCTAGTCACAGAAAAAGCCCCCAAGCATAGGTTGAGTGGGTCACCATAGAGCAGAAATGGCCTCAAAATAGGTAAGTGTCTTAAGTATGTTAACAATGCCACAACAGCTTAAGATAGGTGAAAAACAGGAAACATTCTGTATTATTTACACATCATCTACTCACCTCATTAATGTAAATGTAACTAAATGCACATCTAATGATGTTGAAAATATGGTGAAAATAGAGAACTCTGAAATTATTTGCTTCATTAAAAGCCTAGATTTTTAATTAAATCCAAAGAGAGATAACCTTACTTGGTATCCTTTCAGGCCTTTGGTGAACTAGCAGAAAAATCCCTAACTGCAGAAGAGACTTCTGTTTTACTTGCATCCATCTATCTTTACCTATAGTGACGCCACCTTAGGTCTTTAATAATTTTTTGAATAGTTACTTCATATTCATGAGAGTCATCCTAGAAATTTCAATTGTAGTAAATAAATTTATAAAAAAGTAGTAGCAAGTGAGCTCTCAGTTTGTAATTACAGTCATACTGTTGATGCAAAGTAGGCATGTGTGTGTGTGTGTGATACATACGTTGCACTTGTGAATTAAATTTATTAATCTTAGAGCATTAGCATACCCTCAGAAAGAAGAGTAGGAGCTTTGGAGTCTGAGACACCCTAAAGGGGTTTTTCTTTCATATCCAGCATTGCCTGAAGGACCAGAAAAGTTAACCTCTCTGAGCCTCTGTTTTTTATGTAAAAATGAAGATAATTATACTATAATTTGCAAGGGTTATGAGATTATTGAGATTATGAGGTTAACAAACTAATGCATGGGAGAAAGCACAGTTCTTGGCACACAGTGGATATGACATATTCTGAATGAAAGATGTTGCTTTCTTATCATTTTTCCCCTAATTCATATATTAATGTGGATATGTCAAGGTGTTGTATTTTTGAGCATTGAGCACCTTACTTAAATCTGAAACGGATGTCACCCCAATAAGTCTAACAATAAAAATGAATTAAACTAGAAAAAAAAAATCTGAGTCAATAGATTTTCCTGAAATCTATTTCTAAATTTTCTTTCAAAGCTTTCATTTAGTTACCAATCAAATTTATATTTCCTACAAAAAGATGTTTATGAAAGACATGCAAAAGACCAGAAACTGCCCCCCCCAAATCAAAAGAAGACCCATTTTAGTTATAATCATTGATACAAGATCATAGAAAAACAACAGAAATTTATTCTTTAGTTTATCTAGGAAGTTACAAGGGTAAAGACCTTGGAACATTATTCTAGAATAATTCTAGAATTTAGAATGGTACTGCTTTTTGCAATAACAGTAGATTCTACCTAGAAGACTCAAGGACTCAGCAGAGAAGCATGATCCTGCTTCTAGAACATGAGTCTACAGCCAGAGCAGCATTTTCTCTGCATCAATTCATTAAAGCATTAGGTTTACATGGAAACATTCTTCCTGAAGCTAGGGCTGGGCTTTACATGGGATTTCTAACAGGAGAAAGCAAACAGCCCCGGACTGGCTAAGTCTGAACATAGACACACCCTGCCATGTACTCTGCTATATTCCACAAGGCAAAAGCAGTACGAGTTCTGCCTTTCTACAAATCATCTTTATACAGGCTTTCATAGTCAATCATGGATTATAAATAGATTTTCTGATGAAATAGTTTCCCAAGTGAAAAGTGTACAGAGAAGTGCAGAACAGGATTTACTTCTGAATGTGAAAGTACATTATTTGCTTCTAACAGCTAAATCATTGGAGTAGCAAGTCATTCCAAGGAGATCAGAAAATTCCTAAATAATAAAGCGTTATGCTATATCATATGAGAATAAACTATGACTATAATGTGAAATTCTAATTTCTTCAATTATAGTAATACAATAGCTTAGAGTGCCAGCAAAATACTGTCAAGTCATTAGAAAAGTCTGCAAGTTATGACAAGATGGTTTAAAGTTAAAAGAAAGGTACTCTACCTATACTGTTCTTTTAAGATAATGACTGTAGGTACCAAATGGAGTTACATTTTTGATACAGAATAACCAACTGCATTAACTAGAACATGCTAGATTTCTACCTTTTTTTCCCCTGGGTAAATCAGGAGAAAATACTTCCGTGTAGAGAAAAATTATTTGTACCTTTTTTACACTCTAAGTTTATGGCCTATAAATATTGTCTTACATTTTGTCCCAGAGCCAGAAAACCCAAACATCCCATATTTTTTGTTTTGTTTGTAAATTGGTCAATCAGATAAACATCTTTGATTTTTAAACAACTCTTTAAGATTCTTCTAGATTGAGGGGGGTATACATGTATGTGTTTACAAATGGGATGCAAAGAAATAATAGCAATCCTAATATGTTGATAAAAATTAAATTACCTTTTCAGGGTATTCTCAAGTAGACATTCTATTTCAGATCGTAACAACCATATGTGGCAGGTAGGGAAGTTTCATGATGAGCTCATTTAACAGATGGGAAAACTAAGGTGGAAAATGTGAAAGGATATGAGGAAGCTCTGCTAACAACTGATAGTGACCAGGTCAGGCAGCCAGGTTTGAGTCCTGGGCCTTCTCTCTCCACAACTTTCTCCTCCAGAAGTAAACATTGTTCAGAACATTCTCCACGGATGTTATTTCAGAAACCAGGAAATAAAATGATTTGCAGAAAACAAAGCCTGGTGGGTAGACAGACTAGAGGAAATAGTGTTGTAACTGTTAACTCAAAATCATATCTCTAAAGTGACACAGACCTGATAATTTACAGAAAGAGCAGAGAGCACAATTCTTCACCTTAGTCACCTGTAAAATGGGAATAGTAGTACCCACCTTGCTCACCTCACAGGGAGGCTGGGAAAACTGACTGAGGTGACACAGGGAAACATCCTTCTTCATCCACAGAGCTCCTATCAAAACTAAGCCAGAAACAGGACCTTTGGCCCTCACTCTATGGGACATTAGTTATTACACAAAAAATAGCAGTGGCTTTTACTAAGCCACAGACACACAACTTACTTGTGATTAGGAAATAGTGTTTTGTTTCATTGCTATCAGCAGCATCATCAATTTACTCAGATCATCTCCAAACTGCACTTAAAACTCTATAGTGCCAAAAAATAAAATGTAAAATTCAGAATTTAATAGAAAGATAAGGTGAGACTTGCTGGACTACTCAGTTCAACTATGGCAGTTGTGTGTGTGTGTAGTTGCAAAAACAAGCAACCCTTTAGTTAACTTTTGTACACTTCTATTCTTATCTTTACTAATAGTTCATTAGTTTTCTATCTCTATCTGCTCACAGCTGGAATGTTCTTCCTAAATACAACAATAAAAACCATTTCAAAATTAAATGTTTAGCATTTCTCTCAGTGATGTCCTTATGGTCAAAAGTATTATCAATGTAATTTAATATTTTAGTTCTACGCATATATCATACACATCAATTTAGATGTAAGGAGGTTACATTATCATACATAATAAATTCTTATGGACAGATTGATAGATTAGATATGTTCTAGGCTTTTCAAACTGGGGACCACGACCCATTGTGGGTAGTAGCTTTTTCTTTTAAAATAGAACTGAATAAAACACATCACAGTTACATACTTGATAATGGAAGCATTCTTTTGTGAAATTATTTCTATTACATGCCTGTATTTATAGATATGTGTTTTTTTCAACTACTATAAGACCAATTTCTTGCTCTGGGTCATTGTTTTTAAAAAGTCTTTTCAAACTATTCAAACCAAACATCAGGTGGTTAAAATTAATACGATCTTTCACATCATCTAGTCCAATGTACTCTGGTCTCAGGTGAACAAACAGAAGCCTTGAGGGGTGAGGATGCCGCAGACTCGGGTTTGTTAACGTCTGTACTAGACTCAGTTTACATTCCAGGCCAGATAAATGCTGGCTGCCACCACTAACTGCACCACTGCCCAAGGCGACCACCACCGGGGAGGGAAGCCCACCATGCTCAGGCACAGTCTAGACGGTACCCTCAAAGGCTGTGGCTTCCCCAGAAGCTGCCTGGGAGGAAGGTACAGGCAGCAGGACTGGATTTGCATGGGGTTTTGACCAGAGAGACAGGAAAAGGCGGAGACCCAGTAGAGGAACTGCTTGTCTTTCGTCTCTCGTCTCTCGGATGAATTGGTCCAAGGAAGAGAGGTTTTGAAATACAACTTCATTTCACGTGACCAAGTGACTTGTTTCTTGCTGAAGCTATGGCTAGCTTAGTAACCCATCACCTTGTACTGCTCTCCCATTTCTCCTGCCTCAAGTCATTTTCCCCCTCACTCTTGCTTCTGGAGAATTCCATGCCCAACCATCCCCTCCCCCAACAAAGTGTTAGCACCTAAGTTGTTTCATGCTCTGCCTTCCAGAGAGCCCAAGATAAGACACTGTCCTACATACAAATGCATATTCCACTGTTCATTAGTAACATACATAGTAAGAAAATAGAAGTTTTAGGTATTACCTATACACAGGATTGTGTGTTTTCATATTGAGAAGGTTTTCAGGTAAGTACAAAATTTCTACCTTTTAGTATTAAACAAGGGTTAGGATTACAAGCAACACGTCTGTGTTGTAGCTTCAGTAAACTACTTGTGGTAATCATGATAAATTAGGTTATGAAGCAGTAACAACCAAGTCCAAAATTTCAGTGGCCTAAAACAATATTTATTTCTTGCTCATACTCTGTCGACTACAAGTCAGCAAGTGGCTGTGCTCAGTGAAGTCACTCAGGGACTAGGGTGACAAACAGCTACTATCTTGAGAGCTGCTCATGGTCATGCTAGAGGCAGAAAATAGTATAGCTAGTATAGCAAAGCACATTCTGATTCTTAAAGCTCCTGCTTAAAGGTGACACAGGTCACTTTCACTCATACTTGCTTGACCTAAGCTAGTCAGTCATGTAGTCACACCAAATTTCAAGTGGGTGGGGAAGTAAATTCAATCATATGTCTGGAAGGTAAGAGAACCAAAATCTTTTTTAAAAGTCTAAATGGCTACCACAGATTGTGTATAGTGTTATCTCTATTACAGGAACATTTTGTTTCTGGTCTCTAATTCACTGATTTGATGTGGTTTCAAATGGCCTATTGCAAAATACTGGGGAATTTGAGAAGTTATCTTAAAAGCTAACTTAACGTACAAAATTTAACACAGACATCGCGACAGGAAAAAAGAGAGATGAAATGAGAAATGTGGGCTCAAATCTTGGCTATGCCCCTTACTAATGTCATGGACTCAGGTAAGTCACTTAACGTTTCCCAGTCTGGTGCTCATATCTGTAAGGGGGAGATAATATCCACCTTGTAGGTCTGTTGTAAGGATGAGAGATAATGTGTGATACTGTCTACACGGGGCTGGCATGCCTGGTCGTAGGCTCTGATAACAGGCAGCTGGCATAGAGGGCGGTGTGCCAGGGGCGATTCACTGCTGTCACGTACAGAAGCACCCAGCGGTGTTATTACTTCCTTTTGCCACATTTGTACATGTTACTGGTACAGAGATTCCACTTCATCAAGAATTTTAAAAATTAAATTTGCCAATGACCCAAAGCTGTGAAAGATGATACATGTAGAATTCAACAAGATACAGTTTACTGTTTCGGGGTTTTTTTTGGAGGGGTGGGGGTGGCTCCCTGGCTGGGAATTGAACCCAGGCCACAGACTTGAGAGTGCCGGAGCCTAGCCACTACACCACCAGGGAACCCCAAGATACATTTTAATAGATATTTTTTAAAGTCCTCATGCACTCAGGTTCAAAAGTGTAAAAGATCCAGTGGAATGGCAAGTCTCTACCCTAAAACCAAAGTCTCTGTGAATTAGACTGAGGGACTTTGATGAACTGTCCTCTTAACATGACCCAGGAAGACGGGGCTGTGCCCTAAACCCTAGGTAATCTTGGTCACTTTAATGAAAACAACTAGAATCTGGATCAAGAGATATAACCTATACCTTATACAGCCAGACCACATACTACTGTGGTGCTCAGAACACCCGCCTTATAAACTCTACTGACAAATGAAGGGGGACAGACAGAATGGTGGGGCTGTAGGAAGCACAACAGACGGGGGTTGGCTCAACAAATTAGAGATGTTTAGACTGGGAGAGAGCCTTTCTCAAGAAACGTAATGCCCATCTATCTTCCAATGTGTGAAGGGTTGTCATGCAAACTAGACCTTTCTCTGCACTGCTGTAGAGAACAGGAGGATGAAGCAGTAGGAATTACCCCTGGACTGCCAGTGAGATCACGGCCAAGTGGAAGCTGACCTGCTGACAATGTGGTAGCTAAGCTTTCCAAAAGGGTAGGAGCTGGAGCTTGGGATGTCTAATATGCTTTATTTCCAATCCTAAGACTTTATCAGCCTTTGGCCATGTGTACTTGTCCTAAATAGGCATCTTCTCCTTTCCTTTTTAATAAAGACATTATAAAAATAATAATGTAATGTGCAGGAATTCATTTACACTGCTTATGCTACAGAATCTTGATTTACTAGATATTCCTTCAGGTTACAATTTCTGCTGCTGGCTGCAATATAATAAAGATGCTGACAGTTGTGAATTACTTTACTGAGTTCTACAAATTATCAACTGCAATGGTAAATAGGAGCGAAATAAAAGGTAAAGTAGGTGGCTAGGTCAACAGGGGTGACGCCTGCCTTTTCTGTGTAATTTAAGACCCTCTGCAAATGATGGCGAATAGATGCCCCTTCCGAGGAAGAAGAGAAAGTATATATGACTCTAAGTTTCAGGACATAGAGGTTAATGGAAAATGGGAAGGGCTTTGTTTTATGGGCCCTACTGAAGATGGATGACTGGGGAGATGGGCAAGAGGAATTATTTCTTATCTAGGAGAAGCTGAGGTTAAGAGATGAGGCAATGGCGTGTGAACCCAGCCTGGGACCATTATTAGTGGGGAGCTCTGACTAAAGGTGACTGGCCTGCTGGGAGATGGAAGACATCTGATAGGTAAAGTCAGTCTCGCCCTGAGGCCATGACCTCATTAATAGTTAAACAAGAGCACTGGAAATTAATGACCCACACCTGACTGCCCAGCGAAATGGCACTCGTCCCCACAACCGCCCGGAAATCTTCACACGCACGTCCAGCAGGGCGTCTGCCCGCCGGGGCGGCAGCGATCCCTGTGGGAATTAGCCGGGCTGAGGGAGTAGTGGCTGGACAGATGAAGAAATCGCCACCGTCCGGGCTCCACGATGCAGTGTGGGACAGAAGCAGCCTGGAGTTTCCAAGCAGCGGAGATGGACCACATTGAAGGCATTTAGAAAGGAAAAACCATGAGTGGTCCTCCGTCAGAATGGGATGTGCGGACTGAATGGCACTAATCTGGACACCACAGTGACCTCCACCCCACCTGCCATATGGCCGTCTGACAAAAGCAATTCATCACGCTTCTTGGTTGCCAAATACGCTGGCTTTAAATCACCAGGTGGAGGGCAGAACATCTTTAAAAGAGCAATTTAAACCTCCTAATTTTAAAGCAGAAGACTGCTCCTCGCCAACCACGAGATTACCCAAGGTGTTCATATCACCTTTAAGGCCTGAGAAAACAAAGACCTCCTCACTGCCCCCACCCCAGGGGCAGTCTCTCTGCTTTGTGCACAGATTTTTTGAAAATAGAGTGCAATAAATTCCATTCATGACAGCTTACTGCAGCTAAAGAGCGAGCTCCTGAGATGCACCTTTTTATTTACTGGGGTTGGAAGGGAGGTGGTAATGTTTCCTGTATTGGATGCCTTATACTTTGCAGACCTTTGGGGACTCATCTCTGTTGAATTCTTTAACAGCTGAGATGACAGGGATGTCCATTACCCAAATGGACAGCACTCTCTATTGATCAGGGCTCCACTTAGCCATCTCATTTGTCACACCATTGTCTCTCATCTTCACTGCTCTCCATATGAAGGAGAATCTTTTTTCAGCTGTTAGAGAGTTAATCTACATTCCAGGCACAACTGAGCAATTAAAACATATAATGAGCAGAACACTTGAGCGCTTTACCTACAGAGCAGCCTGAACTGGGCTTCTCCCTATCTCCCCTACCCAGGCCATAGGTAGTTAAAGAAGTAATCCAGTTCTGGAAAAGCCCAGAAGAATAACTATAATACTCTTCAAACCTTAGCTGTGTCAAGCGCTTGCTTTGCCTCTATTTCTGCTTTCAGAAACTCATTTTAAAAGATAAAAAAGGAATATTACAGGAAGAAAGCCCAAATCCCAACAAAACAAAGGAAGATCTACCTAATCTTGCCAGTTAATCATTTGGGGAAAACCTTGCTCTGCATCTAATTAAAATCTATGCAGTTAAACATCCATCAAGAACTCTTCCTATAAAGAGTATGTTTTATGTAGTTCTCATATGAGGGATTAAATTGGGTATGTGGAAAGCAATGTTGATCCATTTAATGGACTCCCCCCCCTCCCCCCGGCCAAATATACATCAGCATCCTTGTCACGGAGCTGGACAGCTTCTTTGTCTTTTCGCCAAAACGCAATAACAGAAATAATTAAACATCTTTCGGACCTGAGCGGCATAGTCATTAGGCAACACTCAAGGACTGGAACGACCACGAGAACCTGAATGGTACTTTACCCAGGCTTTTCCAGTCATTCCTATTCGGAAGGCTTTCCATACCCAGATTTCCCCCGAGAACCACTTTATGACGCTATAAAGACTGTCAGCCAGAGGCAGGAGCTCCCCAACACCTGAGCCACACACGGAACTATCAAATATCATTGAATTGCTAGATGACACTCTGTGCCTGGGCTTGAATTTTGATCTCCAAATATTATCCATGGAACTTTCTGCAGAGATAAGGTTATGATAACAGCAGATAAAGCCAATTAAACCTGGGAGCAGCAAACACGTCAAGATCTTGGCTTTCACCATCAATTGTACGAGGATATACGAACAACTAACATAAAAGATCTGATGCTATCTTCCTTACCGAAGGAGCATTACTTGAGGTTTCCTTTTGTGTATGTGGTTATTTCCATGTAAACACATGAGCTAAGAGAAAGAAACCCACGGCAAATTGCACAAGCCATTGATTACTTTCACACCTACTAGTGAAGGACAAATAATGATTAAACATATAAATCTGGCTCGTTTTTCGTCCACGCTACTAGTTGTGCTTTCACTGATAAACTCAAGCATGTATCCTAAGTTCACTCAGCACAATTCCTCCTTTTCACAATCAGAGGCTTTCCTGCTTTTCAGCTGACAAGACGCTGCCGGTGTCTCTAGCTCTTTGTGCACGTATTATGCCTGCTTTGTGATCTATTTGCAGCGCCAAAACACCAGGAGGAAGTGCCAAACCTTAACCCCAAGTTACTTCTGGTAGACCACAGATAAGGAAAATAGCACTGGATTGGGGGTGAAATCGACAGTGTGTGTGAGTTCCCCAGAATGCTTATCAATATGTGACAGCTAAACAGGATACTAGGAAATTTATCAACCAGATGATGTTCTAAAGGGGAGCAAAATTAAAAGGGGTGTGGTAGAGTTTCACAGCGAGCCAGATTCTATAAAGCATGAATTTCTTTCATGAAATACATAAATAGAAGCATAATGAAAGTGTGTCACTCTGAAAATGTTCCATTTTCTTTGTAAAAATGACTTCCTATACTTTTGATAAAAAAATATCATATATCCTCCTACATGTATGCTTTTCTGGGTAACAAGAGAAAAAAGTTTTAGGATCTATTTCATTTAGCTCTCTCATACATAGAGTATAGAGGATAGTAACCTATATTATCCAAGAGAAAAGGGAAATAGCAGAATACCTTTCAAGACTGGTGGGTAGGTAAGTAGACAGAGGTCTACAGACCTAGAAAGCAAAAATAAGTGTCAGTATTCCAGGTGAACAACGACTATTTGTAGATACAAGAGAAAAGAGATGGGAGGGTTTAGTACATCCACCTAACAACCAACAGTGTGCAATCTAAAAAGCAAGTAATTTAGCAGCAGTACCAGATGATGAACAGTACTGAAAATCTTTAATGTAAGTGATTGCACCCTTATTAAAACTATGATGACCCTAAAGAAAAAATACAGAATTAAGTCAAAAATTCAAAAATAAAATTAAATAGATTAGTAAAATTATAATAAAGTTTGAAAAGAAAAATATACTGATCTTTATTATATGAGAGAAAAAATATTTTATAGAGCAGAACTGAAGTTAAGCTTTCTTAAATTTAGGATAAAATACAGAGTTCTCACATAGCAGCATAAATCATTTTTACTAGCTGTAAGATGGAATTTCCAGATTTGGAAAAGTCATATGCAAAGAATGTAGTATCTGGTCTATTTTCTCACTGAATGACCATTATCACTTGAGGTCCTTTTGGACTAAAGAGTTAGCAATTAATTTTTGTCATGAAGATCATCACTATCATTACTCACAATTAATATTCATGGAACAGTCACTGTGTGCAAGGGAGGACATGCTAGCTAGCATTGCTTGTTTTGAAAATAGCTAGAATTCTTCACCCGCCGTCTAGTCGACACTTGTCTATCTGGGAAATTCCTATTTCATCCCTGTCTTTCCTTACTCCTTCAAAGCACACTATACCATCTGGTTCCACAGCATCCTCTTGCCATGACTAACACTTGTCAATGGCAGGGACCATTGCTTGAGTAAGTTTACACACTTATTTAGCACAGTGTACCTCCCTGATGGAGGAGATATTCACCAAACTTCTAACACCATACAGTTTTTCAGCTCTCCTTGTTCTAGAATCTAGTTCTTTACAACATCCCTTCTGCCAAAGAAGCTACGTTTAATAAGACATTAAGTAAATAACAGCACATGGAAATCTTCAACCAACCTGCACATTTCATACCATTTACCTGAAGCAACAATGGGCTGACCTTCTACACAAAGAAAGGAAATCCTGATTTAATTGGGGCAGAGGCCAAGAATCTAATTTTCTTTTAGGCAACTTAGGTGACTCTGATCCATAAGTAGGATAGAAAACTACTGACAAAGAATGATAACTGCTTTCAAATCCTTTCCTTCACTTCCTACAAAAAGCCAAGTCACTCAATTGCATCTTTATATCGCTTGTGGTCATGTATATTGTTAATAAAAATTATTCAGTATTTTAAAAATTTCTCCCATGCACATCTTGAACACTGTTTATAATCTATGATTTTTTTTTAGCGGGGGGGAGGGGGTGGAGTAGGGGGAGGAGTTCCCTGGTTGGGAATCGAACCCAGGCCGCAGTGTTGAGAGCGCCGAAGTATAATCTATGATTTCTAATGGATGGTCAACATACCAACCTTGCAATGACAGCATGTCCAAATTCTTAAGTCAGAAAGCATTTCATATTAAGAAATATGTAAAAATATGTAAAACAGAAGCTCAAAAATCTTCCAGCCAGTCTTCTAATATTTCAGAAAAAAGTAAAAGTACTTTGCAGCACCATGTGCCAGGAATGAGTCTCAGTTTAGAGATAGAAAGAACCCAGAGAGTTCCCTCAAGGAGCAGGATGATAAAGATTTTCTTGGTAAAGTTACTCAATAATTTTTCCACTAGTATGTTGGTTTACAACTTAAAAATACTTGCTCATTGATAATCTTATTTAATTTTCATAATTTTGTGAGAGATTATGATCATTTTTCTGATGACAAAACAGATTCAGAGAGGTAGAGTGATTTGTTCAGCTCACACAGTTATTAGGTAAAAGAGTCAAGCAAACCAAGTTTCTGAATGCTTCCCCTAAATCCAGGGGCAAACATTACGCTAATTACTGTGCTGTATGCAAAAGGATTAAACTATGGTCCTGAGACCTCAAAGGACGCTACAATCTAGTTACGGAAGGAAGCCAGATACACACAGATGATTAGAGTATAATTCACTCTAGTATTTGCAAATACTAAGTAAATGATGGAGGAGAGTCAGCTGTTCTCCAGGGTTACAAAGAAGGAGCAGATGGAGATTTGAAAGGTAGAGAAGTCTTTTTTTGGCGGGGGAGGGGTTGGACATGAGGCTTAGTCTTAAAAGGATGGGTAAAGCTACATAAGCAGGAAGAGGGAAGGCTCTACAGATAATGTGTCTCATTACAATCAATTTAGAAAGTTCAGGCTAAAAATAATTCCACAAAGTATGCATCAATTTTCATTTACTATATAATCTGAGGCCAAGAAAATTTCACTACAGGCTATGTTAGTCAATAGAAGGGAGACACCTGGATTCTTCTTTCACACTTACCCATTCAAATCCATTTTCCCTAAGAAAAAAACAATGAATTAACCATTGAGGTATTTACTGAGCCTCTGCTATGTGCAAAGTACTATGCTTGCCGCTCTGAGAAGTGCTGTCTTTGTAATAGTTTACAATCTCACTGAGCACAGACACAAAAATTTAGATGCTCAAATTAAGTCTCAGGCAACTAAGGAAAGTAAGAATGGTCAGACCAGTAAGTGCACTGAATGTACAGAGGAGCGAGATTTAGATGGGCTGGGTGTTGGGATGGTAGTCCTGGCCAGTTAAGAGAACAGGCGAAGGTGACAGGGCTGGAGTGAATAAAACGTATCCAGTAAACACATGTGACAGACTGCGTACAGTCTAGTCTGTGTAGGAACTAGGTAAGAGCCTGGAGGTACAAGTTTTACCAGAAATATAGAGCAGGAAATGAAGGTTCAAGAAGAGATGAAATCGTTACTCAATGCTATGTTCACAATTTCGTATTTCACTGGGAAAGTCCTGACTCAGTGGTAATGACATCATAGAAACATCTGGGTCTGGGTGTAGGGGTTGAAGGGAGAATGTGCACCTTCCTATTAGTGGTTCCTCTGAGTCACTCAGCACTTTTTTTTCCACTAAGGCTGCCTTCCTTTGATGTGGTTTCTGCATTTCTGGCTTACACAATAACCAACTGCACACATGAGAACAAAAGCCACTGTCACAACATTCACAGCTTTCGAGGCATAATACACAGAACATACATTAGTATACTAACGAAAAGGCAGACTGTCAAATCTCATTCATTCCCAGAAGGGTCACGCCACAAAGACATGTCTTTAGAAGCTGTCTGGGAAGCACTGGGTTCTTTAAATGAGGCCCTGATCATATTCTCAGAAAGATAATCATCCCTGGACTATTTTGAGGTCATATGTGCTGATTTAATTTATTAAGAAGAGCTGCACCATTGGTGAGAGGAGCGGAATGGGAAGGGCTATCCCAGCTTTGTATCCACAAGGAATTCCTCTGCTCCTCTGAACACAAGAGAGGGGAGAGTAATGGAAAACACTAACCAAACACCAACCACAGGCTGGTTGTTGGTAATGTACTTACTTAACCCGTGACCACCACAGGCATGGAGACTAAGCTTGGAAGGGAGGTGAGATTTAAGGGGGCGAGGGGGGGAGGGGGGAAGACCTGAAATCACCTGACTATGAAAGTCTCTTAAAAGGATTCAAACCATTTAGCATACCCGTGGAAGAAAACTCTGGTTAAAAGGACAAACAGGGGAGGGGTGGAACTGAAAGAAGCATTAGTGCCAGAGCCAGAGGTCAGAATGAGCTTCTGGATGTGTTTTTTTAAATCACACCTTAGCCAATGGCTTCCTGCTTCAGACTATACATAAGGTATTAAATCTGCCTTTCCTGGAGATATGCTCATCAGCTTTTCTTTAGCCATGGACTATTTGTTCTGGATGATTCTGAGCGGGCAAGGGAATGCTAACTCCTAAGGCAGATGACCTGACAGAAAGATGAACTCAGGGAGGCAAGGATCTCTCTTGGGGATGAGGGGAGGAGGGAGGAGGTAAGTCAAAAAGCAGACAAGAAAAACACGAAGAGCATGCTACTCTTTAGGCTTTATGAACATACATAATTATGCCTATGACTAAAATACATAATTAAGACAAATGAAGCACAAAGTATTCTAATGTACAATAAAAAACCAGAGAGAGACAGTATGACAAAACCTCTTATGTAAGTTTTCTACTATAAAAAGCATCCGATCCTTTCAGGCATTTAAGAAAGAAGTTTTATTGAAATGAAAATGGTATCGCTGAAAAAAGTTGATTATGTACAACCTCTTTGCCCTAACTTTATAAAAACATCATTGCAAAGACTACGAGCAGATTGAAGAAATAATGCAAGTGTATAATATACATGAAAATGTCCCCCCCATCACTGAAGTCATCAAAGATGTGAAAAGTTAGTCACTTTTGCTACAAGCTATTAAAGCTAATGAAAAGATCACTCACTACTTTCAGATGCTTTAAGCTTATAAATCTGTAAGAGCTTTATTAAAAGCAATTAGGTAATATACATTCAAAATCTTCAAATGTTCATAGACTTTGACCATAAAAAGTCTAATTTCAGGAGTCTATCCTAAGCAAGTCATTAAAATATGAATAAAAGTTGCTGTTTAAAAGTTCTAATTAAAAACAACTTTATAAAGATCATTTTTTTCTTTCTTCTCAATTAGTTTATTGGTATTGAGGTTGAGGTTCCTGCTTTAATCTGTGAGTGTGTGTGTATAAATAATTATAAAATTAATGAGAAAAATTAAGTTGCAGAATTCTATCACATGAAGACAGAAAAAATACTGAAAGTTAATGCACTAAAACTCTATAGTAATTATCTATCATTTCTTATTTTACTTTTAACTCATTAGACTTCTACAAATATGTTACAAATATTATAATCATAAAAATGTAATCAAAGTCTGTAACTCCAAAAATAGCAATAAAAAAATTACTCCAAAGCTACTCCATGAATTATTTATGAAAGAATACCAAAAATAATGGATTAGAGCTGATACGGTCAATTTTCTCTAACTCACCTAACATTGACCTGAAATTTGTATTGGTTTATAGATTGTATAGAGAGGGCCTGATGGTTGTATCTAACCTTTTGTGTACACACACACACACACAGACACACACACATAACGGATTAAGTCACACCTCAACCTCTAGCCCCATAGACTGTAATGAGAAAAAAATAATTTTTTAAGTACCCAGAAGCCAACTCTATAGATTTGGTACTTGTTAAAAGGATAGGGGGAAAATTAGAGTTATCTTTTGGGAACCTGACTGAATTACACATGGGAAATTCTCATGACTCATCTGTAGAAACAGGCCAGCCAACATTTTAATTTTTCCTCTTTGACCTATCTGATATCTTCAGATACGTGAATTACTTTTGGATTATAAATGTTTGGTAGATAGACTATAGTTGTACTGTGTGGGTAGTGTGAGAGAGAGAGAGAGAAAGAGAGAGAGAGAGAGAGAGAGAGAGAGAGAGAGAGAGAGAGTGTGTGTGTGTGTGTGTGTGTATACATGAGAGGGGACCCAAAATAAACCGGAATTTATTTATTAACTGTGTATTTATTTTTATCTATTTAAACTTCAGTCACCTTCAAAGTCCTCTCCATTTGATGCAATACACCCATTGAGATGCTTTGTCCACTGCTCAAAACAGTTTTTGACTGCATAGATTTTGATGCCTTTTGTGCTTCTGTGGTTTTTGTTTCACCTCTTCCACACTGGCAAAAAGTTTCCTTTTGAGAACTTTTTTCATCGGGTAAACAAAAAGAAGTCCCTCGAGGCTAAATTGGTGAATAGGAAGGGTGGGGCATGGAGGTTAAGCTGGTTTGGGTCAAAAACCGCTGAACACTCACCTCCGTGTGGGCAGGTGTGTTGTCATGCTGCCCGCTGTGTAAATCACCCATCGTGAAATGGGCAAATGTGTTGAAAGAATCTCAAAAAAAAAAAAAAAAATCACTGAAGCCAAACGCAGCCTGTCACAACAATGCCAGCTGGTACACGGATGCAGACGGGTTCTTAGAACACTCACCTAGTGGGGGAAGCCTGTACGACAAGGGGCCTGCCCCCCCCCCCAGAAGGTAATTCCATTTTTGTCAGGGGAGTCCCATATACAATATATCTGTGTTCTTAAGAGTATGGAGCAAATATCCTTTAAAGTCACATGATCTCAAGCAAATGACAGAAAAATTAACACTGAAAATTCATCAAGAAAAATCAACTTCTAGAAAAATGTTACCATTCTCTTAAAATCTGATTACATGCAACCTCTCTATTTCCCATACTCAGAGTTGCACACACAACAGGAATCACACTTATCGGAAAAGATTCACTGTCATAGCATGTCTTCTGAAATCTGGACTAGTTTAGAAGTTTTAATGTCATAAGACTGCTTATAAAAAGTTAATGTCTCAAAGAACAAGAAATGAGAACGCCTCCCCCACCCCCAAAACTGCATGGAGAGGAAATTGCCAGAGAACATAAAACAAACTCAGGTACGAGTTCCACTTTCTCTGGTCTTACAGGCACAGAGAGAATTTCCTGTGGAAAGCATAAGTACAGCTGGTATCAAATTAGTAAAAGATGGTGACGAGAGGATATAGTTATTTAGGGTCTTGTCTTTGAAAATAAAAATGATGAACTCTGATTTTCAAATGCAATGAGCCTTCTGCTTGCATGCAGGCTGCTCGTGAACCACCCTTCACTTGCCTTTTTTACGTGTGTGTTCTTGTGAGATAAGCAAGGGGGTGGGGCGGGAGTGGGGGTGCAGGGGGAGGTACAGGGTCATGCCTTCTCTGTCGGCAAGTGTGACTCATGTGTATACTGGAAGTGCTCACCTGGTTATCAGCCAGCCTGACTCACGCCTCTCTGGATTTTAGAACACCAAGTCTCCAAGAAACTCGGGTGGGTATTTAAAGAGATTTCTATCAGCTTTTACATTATCTGAGCTATGAATGTGCTTCTAATCACATTTGTAATAAATATTAGTTCTCTTGTTGGAAGTGGTTTTAATCACCTCAGAAGGAGTGAACAGGCTTGCCTCGTAACCTAACAGGGAAGCATATTTGTGGTTTCACTCTGTCTACCCTGAACGAGGCTCAAATGCTCGGAGGTAACAGGGACTGTCACAAGTGAAAATAAAAGTGATGGCCTGATACCAGGCCCACCCGTGTACTTCGCACTATTGCTACACAGCCTGGCAGCGCCAGGAGCCAGGGCTCCCAAACGCAAGCGGCCAGCAGGGAGGCGCCCGAAGGCCTGCCCAAGCCCTTCCTGGGCAGGGCTGCCCGGCAGAGGTGTACAACGTTTGGCACCTGTGATGCACGTTCCCGGAGCCTCCACTCTGAGAAGAGCCAAATTCACTTTTCACCAATGAACAAAGTAGAAGGAACCAGAAGTTGAGGACTCCAGGTTAAAAAAGGAGATTTCAAAGTAACTTCTTCAAAGGCCCTTTTATATTTCTGTTAAGGAGACATTTGAATTTAAGTGACACTGTCAATCATTTTCTTTTTCAAATATGACAGTGCTATTCTACCCCTAACTCTTCCTCATGGCTTGATGGAAATAAGGGAGAAGTTATTTTCCAGACCCAGAAATGCACACAAAGAATGTCTCGACACAGGCAAGTAATTACAGTGTTTTATTTTCAGGGTTCTTTTTAACTTCGCTCTTCTCCATTTACTTATGATTAAACAAACTTTTATATAGAGAGTGTGCAGAATTTCCTGAGGCTATCATCTGGGAATACAACAAACTAATAGAAATGAAGAACATGAAACATGGAGAGAGAGGAACAGAGTGGTGAATACGCCAAACTAAACATTTTTTTCTTATGACTTCCAACTTTTCAGGAGCTATTCAGTTAAACATAAATTACAACTTTCATATCCTAAATGTTACCTTTTGTGAGACCATTGCTTATATGTTTTAATATTTGTTTTTAAACTTGAATTAAAAATGTCTACCATATAAACATTCCAATTCATTCCACAGATTCGGAAAATTAAAACAAAAATCAAAAGGTACAGGGAGGCAGCTCTGGCTCCCTAACTCCACAGGGGGGGCAAGAAATCAGGGTACAGTCCAGGAGGCTGTGAGCTCTGGGCAGTGCAGGTATTTGAGAGAGAATAAGCTTGTCAGGTGGACCCTGGAGGGAATCCCATTATATCTGTGGGGGTCCTGACATTTGGGGTAATCTAAACCTTGTTATTGTGCGAATCACCCCTGGTGGGACGGAGATTTAGAATGGATGCCTTTTTACCCAAGCAATTAAGATCATTTAGGAAACAGAGAAAATGGGCAATAAGGATCTCCCTCCTAGCGAGCGCTTGCTGCTGTTCAATCAGACAGTTCCAATGACAGCTGGGTAGTGGAGCAGCAGCATTTGCTGAATAAAACACCAGAGGAAGTGCCGGGGCTCAGTCCCTCAGAGGGCTGTGAAAATCTCTTAAGGGGCATAGGACAGAGCATCAGAGAGTTGTAACCTCACATCCACGGTGTCCCTGAGCACCTGAGAACCAGGCTGAACAAGGATTTATTTTTTTCTGTGAGTGACCTCTGAATGTGTCAAACACAGGGCCTCCTATCAGACGAGAAGCAAGCTGTACTTGGAGTGAGGTTGTGTTCTGTGAATGACTATAAAACTCTGAACATCAAATTACACAAAAGCAGCACATGGAAAAAGCAAATAATGAATCGCTGTAAGCTCTAAAAATTATCTTCAGAGCCTACTTAAACAATTTGGAGGGCTAAGAGCAGTTCAGGGGCTGGTCCCATACAATGAACAACTCCCTCCTCAGGGTGCTTGTAATATTCTTCAGTTACACCCCGCACCACTGAGTACTATAGTTATTTATTTACGTGCCACGCTCTCTACATGCCTTGAGAGCAGAGAATGTCTTCATTACATCTTAACTTTAATGTTTAGCACAATGCCTGGCACATTTTAGTTGCTAAATAAACACATGGTGAAGAACACATCTGAAGAACTTTCTCAGGTATATGGTAAACAACCCCACAAAACTATCATCATCCCTGATGGTTTGTCATCTCACAAAATGTCTACACATCGTTTTAGTTATTACTGTCCACTCTCCACTCTAGATGTTGTCTCTAAAGCCATGTGACTTGTAAAAAATCATCTATGACGAGCATAACTGACAACTCCTAACAGGTGAGTGACGAGTGAAAACATGTCCTTCTGTACCTCCTGACGCGCTGGCCAGGCCTCAGCTAACTGAGGGAATAAAAGTCACACATTAAACCTCTTACTTTCCTTGTTCACCAAAGCCCTATCTTTCACAAACATTACCTGCCTGTCGTGGTCTCAGGGCTCAGCTGAAGGTCTTGGTGTTGATTTAGTAATATCGGCCGTGTCCAGGGTTATGGGCCACATTTTCAAAAGCACATGCGGTATTTCTAATGGTCTTCTATATTGAGTATGATATTCTTTTTCCGCTAATCTGATTAAAAAGATATCACCGAAAGTAAAATATTCACTGAGAGACTACAAAAGCAAAACAGAGACCACAGAACTGCAACGGAAACAGTTTAGCTCCACTTGGGTTTTAGGATGTCAGTCCTAACCCTGCTTCAGAAGCTATAATAGCTCTGCTTCTCCACTTGCATCCATTCATTAAGGATAAGGATGCATTTTCTTCCAAGATGCCCTTGGAGGACTATGAGGCTCCTAGACAGTTAATTACTTCAGGCCAGGGTCGAGATCCTGCGGTCAGAAAGCCACATGGAGCTCCTCAGCAGCTTGTGTTCAGCTCTTCAATCCGCTGGCATCAGACAGTAATTTTCAACAGTACACAAGTGCAAAGGAGTTCTGTTGGCAGGAAGGGCCTTTCATAGCTCTGTAATCAACGCAGCTCCAATAGGCCTTCTGCATGGACTGAAAGCAAGTCAAACTTTTGGAAAGTCATCAGTTTTCTCCAGGTAAAACACTATCTTTTGGCACCTAATGTTATTCCTGTGGAAATGACTTCTATGAACTAGGAGTATTTTTTCAGGAGCAGCCTGAAAACAGTAGACAACCCTTCTACAATACTGTCATTAGTGTTTTGTTTTCAATTGAAACTCAACATCAAACAACGTATTTGTAATCAGAAGAGGGTAGAGAGTAAACCTTTGGAAAAATGGATTTTTAGTAGATTTTGCTACACAGAGAGACTGAGGTTGTTTTCCATTTCCATTAAGCTATCCCAAAGTGGTTCTATTTTCAAATGCGTAAGTGAAAAGTAGAAAAAGGCAGCCTTCCTTCTTGTCCTACAGTACAGAAAAGAGCTAGCAGACAATAGTCTCAAAAAATAATACAATTGGTAGGGCTGCCCTCTGGCACTCATGCTGCTGCTGTGCTCATCCTCACAGATCAATCTGGTTGTCTCCAGCACATCTGCTCGAGCACTGACAAATGATGAATTCCATCTCTGAATCTATAAGCAGAAAGAGGTGGCTGATAAACAGCTTTAAGTGGAAATGTATGCACCTTTCATAAGCAAGACAAATCACTCATTCTCACCAAATGCTTCCAACAGGAACACTAATTTTGTTTTTATTTGCACGGCATATGTACTGTGTCCGAAACAGTGCATTAAAAAAGATCTCAGGCAGCCAATTGCTTTGATTACATTTATTCATCGCAGTATTACAAGGGCTCAATGGCACAGCAATGAAATAGGAAGCTAGTGAAGACTGAAACACCTCCTCAATGGCTTGTCAGGTTTAAAGATTTTCCTGGTGCATTAACACACACACACACACACACACACACACACACACACTCATCTCTGATGTGGGAAAGAACTTTTTTAAACAAAGTACTGTGGCCATGCATCTTAAATGTGCCATATGCCTTTCCTGTCAAACAGCAGTTATTTTTATTAATAACTCCAAGAACATATTGTGGAATTCTTTTTGTTTTCAGATCCGGTCATGTGACTCCTTTGGCACCAGGGAACACTGGGTAAATTGTAATGTTCTAACATGCCAATGAATGGTCCCTTTTAAAGTCAAGTTGGTGATGAATTGATATTTGCTAAGGCCTAAGCAAGCACAGGGCACTATATATACTCCTTCTTCTGTGCTCTCTGAAATGATGGATGAAAGTGAGAGGCAGAGAAGAAGTCACAGAGACGAGCTCAAGTTAACAACCAAGCAACTACAAGTGGATTGTTTTAATCAAGCTGCAAAAGAAGTGGCTTTTTGTATTACATACTGTGGTTTCATTCTCCTACTGTACACATAGATCATGGATATACTGTATCACATTGGCCTGGCTGAAAATTGGAATGCAGTCACAAAAGCAGAAAAGATACCACTTCCTTCGGTCCCTTAGAGGAAGATCATTTAAGCAAGACATTTTCACAGAGATGCCAGAACTGGAAATTCATACTCTATCTTCCTGAGTGATCTGACTTTCTAGAGGAGGATCAAGGTGGGTTTGCTGTTTTCTTTTAATAACACTGGGTCCTCCCTACAACAGAAACCTCTGGGACAAAGATACAAGTGTGATGGTGTCACACAGCATCCTCCAAGCCGGCTAACAACCTTGGTCAGGGGTTTTTGATTCACAAGTTTGAAATGTTGGGGCAAGATACTGGTGTTGTCAAGGACAGAGAAGACTACCTCAAGGAACCAATGCATGCTGTGCAAATAAATACAGAATTAGTGTTCACCCCGTGGCAGGGCATTTTTGGTTGAGTTTGATACAGAACATTAAAAAAGACATTAAATGGATTATATAGTTGCATAAAGTCCCTTGTGATTTTTAACCATAAAAAAGAAAAAAAATTAAACAAAGAACATTTTTCTTTTTGATGATGTATACTAATTGTGAATGTTACAAGAAGTGACTGTGTAATTGCGTATTTTTCCCCCAGAAATTTCATAATATAAAAATAAATTCAGCAAAATAGTCTAAAACAATCCATTATTAAAATAAGTGCTTTGCCTTAGATGGAATCTCTACTTTTTTGAGCAAACAAAAATCATACCCTAAAAACTGCCTTCCATGTGAGAGAAGGTGATTAGTTTTTTATGTAGTAAGCTTCAAGTTCCTAAAAAAGTCTCTATAGAATGTTGGGATGGTTGTCTAATTTAGAAGCCACAAAAAAAATCAAGTGGTGTAAACTTTGACTTTGCGATGAGGAAAATGAAAGGAGAGATGAACTAACCTACCCGAGGAAGCACAGCTAGTGTAGCCGAAATTAGATTCAAAGTTAACCCTCAGAATACAATTCATTTTTTAAGTTGGGGTGATAGAGTGGGGAAAGCTAGCCATGTTTTCTTTCCTTTTAAATTCTTTGAAGTTTAGAATCAACATAAAACTTAAGAAACAATGAACTTCTAAAATAATCTCTTCTCTTCTCAAATGTGGACCACATGGTAGAACTGAGTATTACATGCACAATGCACTAATGATCAAAATATTTTTTCTACAATTTATCCACACAAACGGAATATTACATGATGATGATTTTTATAAGGACACCAACCAAAACAAAGGAATAGTGCAGACATATCTTCAAACCTTTTTTTTCTTTTTCTTTTTTTTTTTTTTTTGGTAGAAAGAATAACTATGAAAAGATCAACAAGTAAAGCTTGAAATTTGGGAAATACTCAAAGTGACTGTCACATAAATAACTCAGTACTGAGATGGACAGCTGACGTGAGGTGTGAGCAGAAGTCTCTAGCACAGGTAAAGAGACTGATGCTGAGTATCCGTTGAATCGGCCCTTTGTTTTAGAACCAGATGTGCAAAATATGAGACCACCTGTCAGTTTCCCCATCTGTAGGAAGCAGTCTTTCCAAAGTGTGTTGGCTTTAGTGGATTATGGTGGTAGAACTAACACTCCAAGTTTAATAGTATGAGGTGGAATCTGGCCAAGATCTAGCCAACAAAAGTCTGAGAGAATTTACTCCAGACAAGATAAAGATCTCCAAGCTCTTCAGTGTCTCAATTAAGTAGAAGGACATAATTCACACACTAAGCAGGAAAACTACAAAACATACACACTTGCACATATACAATTTTGCAGGCTGGATAGTTCTTTTTTATACAGTCAAACTCAAGGAGAGTAAAAATTCATTTAAAGTTTTCCAAGAGGCTTATTTCCTAAAAAAAAAAAAAAGTGATCCTGATACATTTTAGAATAAGAAGGAAAAAATTATTTCCTAATTGTACTTGGTTTACATGTAGTTTCAAGAAGGCTTATTTTCTTATCGATTAACAATTAACAGTGGTCAAGAGTACCGGGGCTTTCAAATATAGAGGCACCTCAGCAATCTCAATCTGCCTGGTAATGACTTAAGAAAGAATTATATGCCATAAACCTTCTGCCGAGATGAAACAGACATTATTTCATTTCACTTCATCCTGACAAAGATTAAGATGGGCAAGAATCATCCCCATTTTACAGGTAAGAAAATGAATCCTCATAGTTTGTCAGACTCATAGAGCTAGTAAGTGGCAGCTTTCCAGTCTCCTCAAGGAAATGCAAAGTAGGAGGCAAATACCTAGTCCCTCTCAGGGGTTCTTGTGAACAGATGGGCTTGGACTATGACATTCTGAGCTCATCCAAACTGAGCATGCACATTTTAAAATATTTCACACCAAATTCAACCTTTTCAGACATCCTCTGAAACATGATAAGATCCCAGATTTCCCACAGTGGCAAGCACAAAGGTATGGTTCTGTCTGAGTCCTTATAGTGGCCCTGGGCTAAGGTGTGGCCATCCTGAGCCCTGTTCTC